>JBBPBX010041951.1:0-28617 GCA_038048925.1 Garcialebias charrua | reverse complement strand
ACTTTTTTCTGTTTAGGTGAAGATATAGAACAAATGTTGGAATTGATAAAGACAGAATTTGTCAAGATACAAACTTGGTTTAAAATAAATAAATTATCATTAAATCTAGAAAAAACTAATTACATGATATTCGGTAATAAAAAGAAAACTGTTGATGTTCCACTCAAAATTGAGGATGTTGAGATTTGTAGAGTGAGTGAGGTGAAGTTTTTGGGTGTTATCATTGATGACAAACTGACATGGAAACAACACATAAATTCTGTAAGAATAAAAATAGCTAAATCGATAGCAGTACTGTACAAAGTCAGAGACCTATTGAATGATAAAGCTCTGTATTTGTTGTATAACACAATCATTGTTCCACACTTAATCTATTGTATTGATGTTTGGGGGAAAGCGTGTAAAACAATCACAAAGCCTATTTTTGTATTACAGAAAAGAGCTGTAAGAATTATCACTAGAAAGCATTACCGTCATCCATCAAGTACATTATTTTATCAACTAAAATTATTGAAGTTCCATGATTTGGTAGACTATAATATTTTATCAGTTATGTATAGAGCTCAAAATAATGCATTACCTTTAAATATCCAAATGCACTTTGTTAAAAGACAAAGTTGTTATAATCTTAAGGGGACAGAGTTGTTTGTAAAACCACAATTCAGAACCAGTTTGAAGGGACGTTCTACCTCAATCCAGGGAATTAGATTATGGAATGGCTTGGAGAATGTAGTTAAAAATGCCAAGTCAATGTTTACATTTAAAAAAATGATCAAAACAAATGTGTTAAAAAAATATATGTGAAATAACGTAATGTGTATTGTATTAGTTAGAAAATTAGAAAGAGTTAGTCATTTTGTACTGTTAGTTAGAAAATTAAAAAGAGTTAGTAATTTTGTACTGTTGGTTGAAGAATATTATTGTTTAACCTGACTGTTGGAAAAAGTTGGTTGAAGATTATTATTGTTTACATGGTTTGACTACTGTTGTTTAATCTGATTGTTGGAGATAAGGGGCAGATATAATAAGATTTATTCTTCTTTCTGCCACCTTTCATTTTTTTACATTTTGTACACTATCATTATGAGATTGCCTTGTATTGTTTCTTTTGTAAAAAAATGAACAAATTTAATAAACATAAACATAAACTTGCTGTTTTAAGTTTCTAATATTGTCCTGCTCCTTTGTTTACCTTTTCATTTATTGTATTTTGATATATTTAAATATTTCTCAAATTTAATCATTTTGTAAATCGCCCCCTAGCTTGTAAATTGTAGTTATGATATCTTTCCCGAGAGTTTGTAAATCTTTTTGCTTGTGTAGTGTTCTGTAGTTCTGTTTGTTAAAATAAAATAAAATAAATAAAATAAAAAGAGGCAACAGGTCCAGGAGAAAAACTCAGGTCATCCCTCTTGTGTCACTCTCCAGCAGGAGACCCCAATGTGTTCCCAGAAAAAAAATATAAAATCCCTCCAAAAATAATAAAATCCCTATCTCTCTTACATCCCATGGGAAGTTCCCAGAAATCTTCCAAAGGGACGTGCAGGAGGCATCCTGATCAGATGAACCACCTCAACTGACTCGATTCGATGAACTGATTTGATGCGAAGCAGCAGCAGCTCTACCTTGAGCTCCTAACTCTCCTTTCCTTTCTTCACCAGGACTGACTGAAGCAACATCCTCATTACTGAGGACGAGGCCCCCACTCCCAGTCCACCCCTGATACTTGCCTCGGAACTTGATGAGCTGAGCTTGCACGCTGGAAGTCTTGGCCCAAAGAGGCCAACAGAACCACATCACTCACAGAGATGAGACCCTGAGGTTCCCAAAGCAGACCCCCTCCTCTCCACGACTGCACCTTGAGATCCTGTCCACGAGCACCACAAACAGGACCAGAGACAAAGGACAGCTCAGAGTCCAACTCGCACCAAGAAGGAGCTCGACTTTGTGCCAAGAATTTGGGCACAGCTCCTGCTTTGGTTTAGCCTGGTTAAAACCAGACCCTTGTCCTTCACTTCACTTCGTACTAGGGTCTGGGACTTCTCCCATAGACAACGATTTCTCCGGTAGATTTTTGACCGGACCAATCAGAGAACAGAAGGCGGAGTTTTGAACGACGTCGACTGACGTCGTCAGTTAAAATGGCTGCCGCCACGAAGGAATTTTCAATAAAACAAGGTAAAAAACTATTATTTCTTTGCTGAGAAAAAATATATTTCTTAGCTGACGTTATATCAGAAGTGTTCCTGAGCTTAACAGTTCCTAAATCAATTCACGAAATGGTCAAATCTGCTGGATTTAAATTGTTTCGGTTTGACATTTTCCAAACAGCCTCGGGTGCGCTACGAAAATAAATGATAAAAAATCGAATTTTATCTCAAATGTTTCATCCAGGCCAACAGTCAGTAAATTAGAGCCATATAATTACACACTGGTAGCAGAAAAAATATCCACCGAGTGGTTTCTGAGCTATTTATCTGATAGCCTGGACCTCGCCAGGCTAAACTAACAAAACTCCGCCTTCTGTTCTCTGATTGGTCCGGTCAAAAATCTACCGGAGAAATCGTTGTCTATGGGAGAAGTCCCAGACCCTAGTACGAAGCGAAGTGAAGGACAAGGGTCTGGTTTTTTAAAACCAGGCTAGCTTTGGTTCTACAGGACCCGGATGGCTCTTTTAAAGACAACCCCGGCACCCCATACTCCTGCAGCACCCCCCACAAAGTTTCTCAAGAAACCCAAGCCTTCTCCATGTCCACAGAACACATGTAGACCGTTGAGGCAAACCTCCATGTCCCCCTGGGACCAACACCAAGGTAAAGATCTGGTCCAGTGTTCCAGAACTGACACTGCTCCTCGAGGTTCTACCGTCGGTTGGAGCCTCCCTTCAACATGGAAGTCTGAGGGTTGTGGTCCAGTTGGAACACGCTCTTCAGTCCCACGTTTAAAAAAGGTGAACCATGCCACTCCACAGGTGTTCTGTTCACTAAGGTTGTTTGACTCAGGACTTTATTAAGAATTAACCTGCAAATCTCAATGAAGTTAAACTCTTCAAATAAAGAAAATATAGTATTAAATCAAAGAAGTTGATCTATTCTGTTACAAAATTGGTCTTTGTTTCATTCATGTTCTAAATTAAACATGAAAAGTAAATAAAATACTCACCAGCACACATTCTTCTTTGTTAGAAGAAGCTTTACGAGCTGTTGTTGAACCTGGTTGAGAGTTAACATCAGTCCAGACGTTTCAATGGCTGCCTGAGGGTCAGAGGGGTCAAAGGTTAATTAAGAACCACTTCATGTGAAAGCTGCGTGAAATTAAGTTTAAACGTGGAGTAACTGACACCCCGATGTCTGAATGGAGCTAAATATTGTGCAACTTTTAGTTATTGCTTTGTTACTTTTAGCTACCATATTGTGTCATTGAGTTAATGTTTTATACATTCATATGTATTCAACATTTAGCTACTTTCAGTTAACATTTAGCTACTTTCAGTTAACATTTAACTACTTTCAGTTAACATTTAGCTACTTTCAGTTAACATTTAGCTACTTTCAGTTAACATTTAGCTACTTTCAGTTAACATTTAGCTACTTTCAGTTAACATTTAACTACTTTCAGTTAACATTTAGCTACTTTCAGTTAACATTTAGCTACTTTCAGTTAACATTTAGCTACTTTCAGTTAACATTTAGCTACTTTCAGTTAACATTTAGCTACTGTCAGGTAACTTTTTTTAATGTTTTGATACAAAGTACATCCAGTTAATGTTTAGCTACATTTAGTTGTTTTGTTACTTTCAGTTAAGTTTTTTTTATTCATTCAACCTTTATTTATACAGGTTAGTTCCCATTGAGCATCAGGGACTCATTTTTAAGAGAGACGTGTTACATGCAAACATACAGAGTAGATGAGGAGAGATGAGAGTGGAGGAAGTAAAAAAAGAATCTTGTCTCACATCATGTCCTGTCCGGTGCACAGTGTAAAACATGCAAAAAAAGACCTTGCAACATACAATGACATCATAATACATTAATGCAAGAAGGTGGTCGGATAAAGGTGTTGAGTTGTCCGTGGCCACTCCATAAAACTTCTGATAAGATGTACAGTGTCTATCAGTGGCACAATTCTGATAAGGCCACAGATGTCCTCGAGAGGGTGGGTAGGTGGGAGGGGATCTTCTAGTTTACGTATTCTCCAGGAGCAATCTGAGATAAGTTGGCCTGTCCAAGGTCAGCGGGGAGGCCAAATTCAGATAAACAATTGTTTTGGGCCATCAGACTCTACTGACAGGTCTGTCTTCAGTTCTGCTGGTACACTCGATGGTGAATCCAAAAAACAGCCAGATCCGTGGACATTCCACCGGTCCATGCTTGTCAGCCTTCTCCAAGGTTGAATCCTTCAAGTGCAAGTGGCCCATGATGCTCAGAAATCACATCCAACGTACGGTTCAGATCGTAAAGCACATTAGTCTGAGAGCTCAAAGCACAGAGTCATCCTTTAAAAAAGGCGGGCAGCTTCACTACTGTCAAAACTGCTGCAGACATCTTCTTTATTAGCCGATAACTGAGGTATTCATGATTCCAAAAAGCAGAAACCCTGCTATTATACATCCAATCATGTATGCATCTTCTACGTCCTCAACAGAAAACACAGACAATAACAGCTTCCAAGCACCTCAGGAATCCATGACATATCCTGCTGTGTGTGGCCCTTCAGGGTATCAGGGTTCATCTCATTCATCCTGTCTACTGGTAGAAAAAAAATGATCAACTGCATTGAGAGACCAGCTGACCAGATCCATAATAATTTTCAATTCGGAAGATGTGTAAAAAGAAGCTCTGAGGAGGTTCACAGGACAAGAGCAAAAACACAGGAGGGAGGGAGGAGCAGATGAAAACGACCGTCTTCGTCGAGACCGAAAGAGAATTAAGGGATTTTAGTTAACATTTAGCTACTTTCTGTTAACATTTAGCTACTTTTTGTTAACGTTTAGCTACTTTCTGTTAATGTTTTGCTACTTTCTGTTAACATTTAACTACTTTCTGTTAACATTTAGCTATCTAAAAAAGCTAAGTCTGGTCCTCTGGACATTCAAAAAACAAAACAAAACAAAGCAAAAAAAACATAGAAACGTTTCGTCTTTCATCCGAAAGACTTCCTCAGTCTGAGCTGCTGTATTCAGCTCAGTCTTATAAATAGCACCCTCTCACAGTGTTACACAACCAGTTGGCTGATGACAGCTAAAACCAGCTGCTCACATGATCAAGGAGGACCATCAGCCTAACGGTGGATTGTTAGCACCCTGATGGTTGTTTGCTATTCACAGAGGGCTGAGTGATACTAGTAATAACAGCAACTTCCGGCTCTGGACGAAGCAGCTGCTTTTCTTCTCCGCTCCTTCCCTCAAGTTTTCCTCCCCTTGCTTTGCTACTTTTGTCTCGTCTGCAGTTTTTAAGTGCTCGCTCGAAGCAAATTGAAAGATGGATTTGGTGTCGTGGGCTGTTACCTCTATTGATAAAAAATTTCCACGAAGCGTTCCGGTCCGGGAGAACTGGCTTGCCCTTCGGACACGCATCCTACTGGATATATCATGGATTCCTGGGGTGAATGGAAGATGATATGTTTGACCGTTCTTTCAGTCGAAGACGTGGAAGATCTATTCATAATTGGATTTATGGTAGCAGGTGCTCTGCTTTTTGGCTTGTGTGGATGTCTCTGCTACTGGAAAATCAGGAAGACTTCCGCGGAGATCAACGCGCTGACTAAGCTTCCTTCTCAGAATGAGACTGTGATCCGAGCTGTGACCTCAATGAACCAGCTGCTTTATGAGCTTAATCGCACAGTGGGGACGGCCATTGAGGACCGCAGACCTGCGGTGAGGTTTGGGACTCGTTCGCGGCCGAGCGGATTACACCAGGGGGATGGTGAGGACCCATAGCTCGGGTCGGTGAAAGCTTCACATAATTTGGAAAAATTGGATTCAGACAGCACCTGGACTCAAGGCTACGGGAAAGTTCACCGAAGCCTGCCCGAAAGATAAATCAAACTAACCTAATCAGACTCCCCGAGCAGCCTTGAACAAGGCTGACTACAAATTTCTCTTGAAGTCTGAGCAACTGAAGAACGGAACCACTGCTCCCGGGCCCAGTTTGACGTCATGTACTACTCACATTTGATTCGTTGTTTGCAGCAGGGGCTGGACTCGTTCTATATGGGTGTGCGCTTCGTGTTATTTACGTTCTAACATAAGCTGATTTGTAATCAGTTATTAACAAAAATTAAACTCAGAAACACTAATATATATATTCAGCTAACAAATATTTTTTAGCGGCGTCTCCTCTCTTAAAACACTGTAAGCGTACACACAAGAACTGCCCGCCCACTTCAAGAGAACTGCCCACCCACTTCAAGGCTGCTGTTCGCTGAATGCGTAATGAACGGGGGCGGGCCAGGCCAGGCTCTGGGCCAACCAGGGGCATGCCGGGCCGTTGAGGGCCATGCAATGCGATAACGGCTTCTGTGTGCTTTAAGTCAGATAAGGCCGGCTGGTCCCATCTGCAGAACTGTGCTCTAATCTGGACGGTGAACTGTGCTCTAATCTGGACGGTGCTCACAGACTTTTTTTTTTCATTCATTCAACCTTTATTTATACAGGCTAGCCTCGTTGAGTCACGGGGACTCATTTACAAGAGGGACCTGTCTCACTCACACCAAACAACCATCCACTCTCACACTCACACCTAGGGTCAATTTAGAGTCACCAATCAGCCTAACAAGCATGTTTTTTGGTCTGTGGGAGGAAACCGGAGTACCCGGAGGAAACCCACGCATGCACGGGGAGAACATGCAAACTCCACCCAGAAAGGCCCCGGACCGGGATTTGAACCGGCAACCTTCTCGCTGAGAGGCAGCAGCTCTACCAGTTGTGCCACCGTGCTTGGTTCACTGCTTCGCCCCCAAATGCAACATGTGACTTGTCTTAACTGTGCTTGCTGGTAGAGTTTTTTGGCTGCATCATAGTGTCCTGTAAGACAAAATGTGATAGAATATTTTTTGAATACCACTGATTACCCTATTGTAACCTTCCTTTTTTCCATATCTGATTGTTGCGGCGCAGTTTTATTACTGCTGCGGCTGCGTGTACACGTCCCCATCTCAAGGACGGTGTGTGTGTCAATTGCAATGTTTTTGTGCTCTGGTGCAATGACGATGCCAATAAAGATATATTCTATTCTATTCTATTGTAAGAGGGGGACAGTTGAACCCAGAGGCTTCCACCTCTGTTTAATGATGGGCGGGGTGGGATGGTAGGGGTGGAGGCCTCCGGGTTCAACTGTCCCCCTCTTACAATGCTGTTATTGCTAGTATCACTCAGCCCTCTGTGAATAGCAAACAACCATCAGGGTGCTAACGATCCATCGTTAGGCTGATGGTCCTCCTTGATCATGTGAGCAGCTGGTTTCAGGCTGTCATCAGCCAACTGGTTGATCCACTGTGAGAGGGTGCTATTTATAAGACTGAGCTGAACACAGCACCTCAGACTGAGGAAGTCTTTCGGACGAAAGACGAAACGTTTCTACAATTTTTTTGCTTTGTTTTGTTTTTTGAATGTCCAGAGGACCAGACTTAGCTTTTTTAGATTTTTCTACCTGGATTATTGAGCATGCATCAGGGTAACATTTAGCTACTTTCTGTTAATGTTTTACTAGTTTCATGTAACTTTTTTAATGTTTTGTCACTTTTAGTTGTTTTGTTGCGTTCAGGTAGTGTTTAGCTGATTTTAGTTACTGTGACAGAGTAATTCATGGGTTTCTGACGAGACCTAAAAATCTCCACAGATGGAGGGATCCTCCTCTCTGACAAAAACTTTTAAAACTTAAAAAGTGCAAAAACAACAGCAGTTGTAACTTTTTGTGTTTTTTCCTTTTCATATCTCCCATTAAGTCACACAAACTGACAGCACGACGTGTGAATCTTTCAAAAAGTGTGTTTGAAGAGACAAAGTGAGACCAAAACACTGACCTCGGCCTGGCAGCCTATAAAAACTGGCCCCCACATCTTTTTTGCATCTGAGGCCAATTACGAGCGAGTTAAAAGGCAGAAGACGTCAGGAGGGCACGAGTCGCCGGCAGAGCGGAGACAGGGCAGGCGTGGAGTCCAGATGGCGGGCGGAGGAGCGCTTTGGGCCGCGGCGGCAGAGGACGGGACGGCCTGATTAGTGACAGCCACATGGCTCATTACTGAGGTGACCTGTGGAGGCCGAGCAGGGTCAAAGGTCCGGGAAGTGTATAAATCCTCTGAATGAGACTGATTGAAGGTCACAGAGGTGACTGAACTCTGTGTTTCAGATCAGAGTGAGGAGAAAAAGTTACACAACCCTGATCTGAAGGTATTTTATACATTTTTACTGAATCAAAACATCAGAGAGAGAAGTAGTAAATTAAAAAATAACGCTCGTCTACTTTTACTCCTGTTTAAGTCTTCAAATCCAAGAAAGTTCCTTATTTCTTAACGTTTCCACATTCTTCATTTTACATTTTTACGGCTCGTCCAACCTCTGTTGTTGCCTGGTCCCATGTCCCATTCTGTCTGTTAGCAAAATATCTGTCTGTGTGTTGCTGCTCAAAGGACCTGAAGAGCAAACGTGGAGATGAAGGAACAAAGAACTCAGTAAATTTATTAAATAATACTGATGAGGCAACAAGTGGACTCAGACCACAGCAGGAGGACAACAAAACCAGAAGGAAATAGGAAGTAGATGGTCAAATCTGACAGGAAACAGGAAGTAGATGGACAAATCTGACAGGAAACAGGAAGTAGATGGAAAAATCTGACAGGAAACAGGAAGTAGATGGTCAAATCTGACAGGAAACAGGAAGTAGATGGTCAAATCTGACAGGAAACAGGAAGTAGATGGTCAAATCTGACACTTCTTCTGGTTCATGTCGGTGGACAATGTTCTAGAGATCAATGTTGTCAACAAATTGGATGGAGTGTGCTTAAAAAACATTATATTCACTGAGCTGGTGTCCAACTCCATTAGTCACAGTGGTGGGACACCTGGACATGTCTCCTGTCCATCACAGGAACACAGCGACAACATCCACTCACTCCCCCACACCACTTGGTGAACTTAACGTTCAGAAATCCTTTGCTCGTGTATGTGGAAGATGGCACACGTGCACTAAGCGTGCACGTCCTCTGTCCCTGCAGCCTCTCATCTCTTGATGCTCGTTCAGTCCAACAGGAAGTGCCAGGACACATAGACACTGGTCCTCGAGCATCAACGAGCTGAAATTCAGGATGATTGAGGTCAGCGAGGCTCCGAGCTGCTGTTGAAACATCTGTACGCAGAATTAAAGCTGACCCTTCGCCTCCATCCCCACCTCCACCTCCTCCTCCTCCTCTGAACCCCCTTTAGCCTTCAGCCCCAAGTTCTCCTACTGCATCTGCACAGGGTTTGATGCTGACCTGCAGCTCATGGACAGCTTGTCCCTCCTGGGTCTCGTTTCCTTTTCACGTCCTTTTGTTTTTTAATGAGACAAAAGTCAAGTTTTCATTTCAGAAAACGTCCAGTTCAGCCACTGGTTGACTCAAAAGAAACATCTGAACTGGTGCTGGACCAGTGACATATGAACATTATTACCAACATCTGCAGAAAAAAAAAACAATAAATTAAATTTCACGCTGATTAACGATCAGTGAAGAACATCAGCTGTTATTATTTAATGCTTTATTACATAAATATAAATTTACTGCTTATTTTAAAATATAACAATTCTTTAAAAAATGAACTCAACACCAAAAAGTGGATTTAAAAATGTTTAATTTCTGCCTTTGAGGAAATTTTAAACATTAATTTAAAGTCAACAAAAGAAAATCAGTTAAAAAATATTCATTTTAGCTGCTGCTCTGCTTGTTGTTCTGCAGACTTTAGCTCATGTTCTGCTTGTTGTTCTGCAGACTTTAGCTCATGTTCTGCTTGTTGTTCTGCAGACTTTAGCTCATGCTCTGCTTGTTGTTCTGCAGACTTTAGCTCATGTTCTGCTTGTTGTTCTGCAGACTTTAGCTCATGTTCTGCTTGTTGTTCTGCAGACTTTAGCTCATGTTCTGCTTGTTGTTCTGCAGACTTTAGCTCATGTTCTGCTTGTTGTTCTGCAGACTTTAGCTCATGTTCTGCTTGTTGTTCTGCAGACTTTAGCTCATGTTCTGCTTGTTGTTCTGCAGACTTTAGCTCATGTTCTGCTTGTTGTTCTGCAGACTTTAGCTCATGTTCTGCTTGTTGTTCTGCAGACTTTAGCTCATGTTCTGCTTGTTGTTCTGCAGACTTTAGCTCATGTTCTGCTTGTTGTTCTGCAGACTTTAGCTCATGCTCTGCTTGTTGTTCTGCAGACTTTAGCTCATGTTCTGCTTGTTGTTCTGCAGACTTTAGCTCATGTTCTGCTTGTTGTTCTGCAGACTTTAGCTCATGCTCTGCTTGTTGTTCTGCAGACTTTAGCTCATGCTCTGCTTGTTGTTCTGCAGACTTTAGCTCATGTTCTGCTTGTTGTTCTGCAGACTTTAGCTCATGTTCTGCTTGTTGTTCTGCAGACTTTAGCTCATGCTCTGCTTGTTGTTCTGCAGACTTTAGCTCATGTTCTGCTTGTTGTTCTGCAGACTTTAGCTCATGTTCTTCTTGTTGTTCTGCAGACTTTAGCTCATGTTCTTCTTGTTGTTCAAAGTCAAAAAGTCAAAGTCAACTTTATTGTCAGAACTGCAATATGTACAGGACATACACAGGATTGAAATTGCATTTCTCTCTCAGTCCCTCGGTGCAACAGTAACCATTTAAACACTAAACAATTAATAAACAAGCATAAAATGAAATAATAAAAGTTTAGTACTGTCCTGAGTTTTTTTGCATAGTAGTTTTTCATAGTAGTATAAAAGTATAAAAAGTTTCACCAAAACACCAACATTTAATAAACATAATCATAAAATGAAATAGAGTGTAATACTGTCCCGAAGTATAAAGTATAAAAAGTATATCTATAAAATAAATGAAGGTTCTGGCATTTGACATTTGTAAAGAGTGACAAAGCAGCATATGAGGTTAATGTACACAGTATATGTATGAGGTAGTTGATATTGGTATAGAGACAAAGTGGCATTATGCAATAAGGCTAGTAAAAAGAATATATACTGTATATCAGCAGTAGTGTAGATATAAAAAGTCTAGATGTAAACAGTAGTAATAAATGTAAACAGTAGTAATAAATGTAAACAGTAGTAATAAATGTCAACAGTAAATGTAAACAGTAGTATGACTATAGGCAGTAATGTAATACAAACATTAGTGCAAATATGAGAAGTAGTGCAAACTGAATGAGCACATGACCGAGAGTTTAGTGAATAACCCGTTTGATGACACAGAGTCCAGTGTTAAAATCTTTGTGTTGTGTGGTAATGTGTGAGAAAGTTTTTTGTGTTAAGGCAGTTCAAATGGGAGGGGAGGCAGAGCAGGCAGAGTGTTTAGCATTCTGACTGCCTGATGAACAGAGCTGTCTCTCAGTCTGCTGGTACGAGCCTGGAGACTCCTCAGTCTCCTCCCTGATGGCAGCAGTCTAAAGCGGCTGTGTAGTGGGTGTGTGGGATCACCTGCCATGCAGAGGGCTTTCCGAGTGAGGCGTTTGCTGTGTAAGTCCTGCAGTGAGGGCAAGGAGGTGCCGACGATCTTCTCAGCTGCTCTCACGATGCGCTGGAGGCTCTTGCGGCAGGATGCAGTACATGCACCAAACCACACCGTGATGCAGCTGGTCAGGACACTTTCTATGGCACCTCTGTAGAAGGTGCACATGATGGGGGTTGAAGCTCCAGCCCTTTTCAGCTTGCGGAGAAAGTAGAGACGCTGGTGAGCCTTCTTGGCCAGTGCTGCAGTGTTCCTGCTCCAGGACAGGTCCTTGAGACGTGCACTCCCAGGAACTTGGTGCTGTCTACTCTCTCCACTGCGGTGCTGTTGATGGTCAGAGGGGCATGTTGGGCATCCCTCTTCCTGAAGTCCACGACAATCTCCTTTGTCTTCTCCACGTTGAGAGTGAGATTGTTGTGTCCGCACCACAAGGCCAAGCGGCTCACCTCGTTCCTGTAGTCCGTCTCATCGTTGTTGCTGATGAGACCTACCACTGTTGTGTCGTCCGCAAACTTGATGAAGTGGTTGGAGCTGTATGATGGTGTGCAGTCGTGTGTTAGCAGGGTGAATAGAAGGGGGCTCAGCACACATCCTTGTGGGGCCCCTGTGTTCAATGTGATGGTGCTAGATGTGTTACTCCCGATCCGTACTGTCTGTGGTCTCCCGGTCAGGAAGTCTAGCAGCCAGTTACACATTGAGGTGTTCAGCCCCAGACTGTCCAGTTTAAGGATGAGCTGTTGGGGGATGATGGTGTTGAATGCCGAGCTGAAGTCGATGAACAGCATTCTAACATAAGAGTCCTTCGTGTCCAGATGTGTGAGAGCTGTGTGGAGGGCAGAGGAGATGGCATCGTCGGTTGAGCGATTAGGTCGGTATGCAAATTGGAAGGGATCCAGGGAGGCAGGGAGGACAGATGTGATGCTTTTCATGACTAGCCGTTCAAAGCACTTCATCAGGATGGGGGTGAGTGCTACTGGGCGATAGTCATTGAGGCATGCGGGCGTTGCCTTCTTTGGGACAGGGATGATGGTGGTGGCTTTGAAACAGGTGGGGACGATGGCCTGACTCAGCGAGATGTTAAAGATGTCCGTGAAGACCGCTGCGAGTTCCCCTGCACAGTCCTTCAGCACACGACCAGGTATGTTGTCAGGACCAGAGCCTTCCGGGCGTTAATCTTGATGAATGATCGCCTTACGCTGTCTGAGGACAGCGCCAGCACCTGGCCATCAGCAGAGGGGGGAGTTTTTGTGCAGGTGTGCTGTTACATGCCTCAAACCGAGCAAACAAGTCATTCAGTCCATTCAGCGTGGAGGTTGTGCTGTCACAGGTCTGTGGGAATGGTTTGTAGTTAGTGATATTAGTGTTGTTCTGCAGACTTTAGCTCATGTTCTTCTTGTTGTTCTGCAGACTTTAGCTGCTGCTCTGCTTGTTGTTCTGCAGACTTTAGCTCATGCTCTGCTTGTTGTTCTGCAGACTTTAGCTCATGTTCTGCTTGTTGTTCTGCAGACTTTAGCTCATGTTCTGCTTGTTGTTCTGCAGACTTTAGCTCATGTTCTGCTTGTTGTTCTGCAGACTTTAGCTCATGTTCTGCTTGTTGTTCTGCAGACTTTAGCTCATGTTCTGCTTGTTGTTCTGCAGACTTTAGCTCATGCTCTGCAGACTTTAGCTCATGCTCTGCTTGTTGTTCTGCAGACTTTAGCTCATGTTCTGCTTGTTGTTCTGCAGACTTTAGCTCATGCTCTGCTTGTTGTTCTGCAGACTTTAGCTCATGTTCTGCTTGTTGTTCTGCAGACTTTAGCTCATGTTCTGCTTGTTGTTCTGCAGACTTTAGCTCATGTTCTGCTTGTTGTTCTGCAGACTTTAGCTCATGTTCTGCTTGTTGTTCTGCAGACTTTAGCTCATGTTCTGCTTGTTGTTCTGCAGACTTTAGCTCATGTTCTGCTTGTTGTTCTGCAGACTTTAGCTCATGTTCTGCTTGTTGTTCTGCAGACTTTAGCTCATGTTCTGCTTGTTGTTCTGCAGACTTTAGCTCATGCTCTGCTTGTTGTTCTGCAGACTTTAGCTCATGTTCTGCTTGTTGTTCTGCAGACTTTAGCTCATGTTCTGCTTGTTGTTCTGCAGACTTTAGCTCATGTTCTGCTTGTTGTTCTGCAGACTTTAGCTCATGTTCTGCTTGTTGTTCTGCAGACTTTAGCTCATGCTCTGCTTGTTGTTCTGCAGACTTTAGCTCATGTTCTGCTTGTTGTTCTGCAGACTTTAGCTCATGTTCTGCTTGTTGTTCTGCAGACTTTAGCTCATGTTCTGCTTGTTGTTCTGCAGACTTTAGCTCATGTTCTGCTTGTTGTTCTGCAGACTTTAGCTCATGTTCTGCTTGTTGTTCTGCAGACTTTAGCTCATGTTCTGCTTGTTGTTCTGCAGACTTTAGCTCATGTTCTGCTTGTTGTTCTGCAGACTTTAGCTCATGTTCTGCTTGTTGTTCTGCAGACTTTAGCTCATGCTCTGCTTGTTGTTCTGCAGACTTTAGCTCATGTTCTGCTTGTTGTTCTGCAGACTTTAGCTCATGTTCTGCTTGTTGTTCTGCAGACTTTAGCTCATGTTCTGCTCGTTGTTCTGCAGACTTTAGCTCATGTTCTGCTCTTTTTTCTTCAGACTTTATCTCATGTTCTGCATAAAGACATGGTCCTACCAGAAAACCAATACACGCTCCTACCAGAACACAAAGACACGGTCCTACCAGAACACAAAGAACGGTCCTACCAGAACACAAAGACACGGTCCTACCAGAACATAAAGACATGGTCCTACCAGAACACAAAGACACGGTCCTACCAGAACACAAAGACACGGTCCTACCAGAACACAAAGACACGGTCCTACCAGAACACAAAGACATGGTCCTACCAGAACACAAAGACACGGTCCTACCAGAACACAAAGACACGGTCCTACCAGAACACAAAGACACGGTCCTACCAGAACACAAAGACATGGTCCTACCAGAACACAAAGACATGGTCCTACCAGAACACAAAGACACGGTCCTACCAGAACACAAAGACATGGTCCTACCAGAACACAAAGACACGGTCCTACCAGAACACAAAGACATGGTCCTACCAGAACACAAAGACATGGTCCTACCAGAACACAAAGACACGGTCCTACCAGAACACAAAGACATGGTCCTACCAGAACACAAAGACATGGTCCTACCAGAACACAAAGACACGGTCCTACCAGAACATAAAGACACGGTCCTACCAGAACACAAAGACATGGTCCTACCAGAACACAAAGACACGGTCCTACCAGAACATAAAGACACGGTCCTACCAGAACACAAAGACACGGTCCTACCAGAACACAAAGACATGGTCCTACCAGAACACAAAGACATGGTCCTACCAGAACACAAAGACACGGTCCTATCAGAACACAAAGACACAGTCCTACCAGAACACAAAGACATGGTCCTACCAGAACATAAAGACACGGTCCTACCAGAACACAAAGACACGGTCCTACCAGAACACAAAGACATGGTCCTACCAGAACATAAAGACATGGTCCTACCAGAACACAAAGACATGGTCCTACCAGAACACAAAGACATGGTCCTACCAGAACACAAAGACATGGTCCTACCAGAACACAAAGACACGGTCCTACCAGAACACAAAGACATGGTCCTACCAGAACACAAAGACATGGTCCTACCAGAACACAAAGACACGGTCCTACCAGAACACAAAGACATGGTCCTACCAGAACACAAAGACATGGTCCTACCAGAACACAAAGACATGGTCCTACCAGAACACAAAGACATGGTCCTACCAGAACACAAAGACACGGTCCTACCAGAACACAAAGACACGGTCCTACCAGAACACAAAGACACGGTCCTACCAGAACACAAAGACATGGTCCTACCAGAACACAAAGACATGGTCCTACCAGAACACAAAGACATGGTCCTACCAGAACACAAAGACACGGTCCTACCAGAACACAAAGACACGGTCCTACCAGAACACAAAGACATGGTCCTACCAGAACACAAAGACACGGTCCTACCAGAACACAAAGACACGGTCCTACCAGAACACAAAGACACGGTCCTACCAGAACACAAAGACACGGTCCTACCAGAACACAAAGACACGGTCCTACCAGAACACAAAGACATGGTCCTACCAGAACACAAAGACACGGTCCTACCAGAACACAAAGACACGGTCCTACCAGAACACAAAGACATGGTCCTACCAGAACACAAAGACACGGTCCTACCAGAACACAAAGACACGGTCCTACCAGAACACAAAGACACGGTCCTACCAGAACACAAAGACATGGTCCTACCAGAACACAAAGACATGGTCCTACCAGAACACAAAGACACGGTCCTACCAGAACACAAAGACACGGTCCTACCAGAACACAAAGACATGGTCCTACCAGAACACAAAGACATGGTCCTACCAGAACACAAAGACACGGTCCTACCAGAACACAAAGACACGGTCCTACCAGAACACAAAGACATGGTCCTACCAGAACACAAAGACACGGTCCTACCAGAACACAAAGACACGGTCCTACCAGAACACAAAGACACGGTCCTACCAGAACACAAAGACACGGTCCTACCAGAACACAAAGACATGGTCCTACCAGAACACAAAGACATGGTCCTACCAGAACACAAAGACACGGTCCTACCAGAACACAAAGACATGGTCCTACCAGAACACAAAGACATGGTCCTACCAGAACACAAAGACACGTCCTACCAGAACACAAAGACACGGTCCTACCAGAACACAAAGACACGGTCCTACCAGAACACAAAGACATGGTCCTACCAGAACACAAAGTCACGGTCCTACCAGAACCCAAAGACACGGTCCTACCAGAACACAAAGACACGGTCCTACCAGAACACAAAGACATGGTCCTACCAGAACACAAAGACATGGTCCTACCAGAACACAAAGACACGGTCCTACCAGAACCCAAAGACACGGTCCTACCAGAACACAAAGACATGGTCCTACCAGAACACAAAGACATGGTCCTACCAGAACACAAAGACATGGTCCTACCAGAACACAAAGACATGGTCCTACCAGAACACAAAGACATGGTCCTACCAGAACACAAAGACACGGTCCTACCAGAACACAAAGACACGGTCCTACCAGAACACAAAGACACGGTCCTACCAGAACACAAAGACACGGTCCTACCAGAACACAAAGACACGGTCCTACCAGAACACAAAGACACGGTCCTACCAGAACACAAAGACACGGTCCTACCAGAACACAAAGACACGGTCCTACCAGAACACAAAGACACGGTCCTACCAGAACACAAAGACACGGTCCTACCAGAACACAAAGACACGGTCCTACCAGAACACAAAGACATGGTCCTACCAGAACACAAAGACATGGTCCTACCAGAACACAAAGACATGGTCCTACCAGAACACAAAGACACGGTCCTACCAGAACACAAAGACACGGTCCTACCAGAACACAAAGACACGGTCCTACCAGAACACAAAGACATGGTCCTACCAGAACACAAAGACATGGTCCTACCAGAACACAAAGACATGGTCCTACCAGAACACAAAGACATGGTCCTACCAGAACACAAAGACATGGTCCTACCAGAACACAAAGACATGGTCCTACCAGAACACAAAGACACGGTCCTACCAGAACACAAAGACACGGTCCTACCAGAACACAAAGACACGGTCCTACCAGAACACAAAGACACGGTCCTACCAGAACACAAAGACACGGTCCTACCAGAACACAAAGACACGGTCCTACCAGAACACAAAGACACGGTCCTACCAGAACATAAAGACACGGTCCTACCAGAACACAAAGACACGGTCCTACCAGAACACAAAGACACGGTCCTACCAGAACACAAAGACACGGTCCTACCAGAACACAAAGACATGGTCCTACCAGAACACAAAGACACGGTCCTACCAGAACACAAAGACACGGTCCTACCAGAACACAAAGACATGGTCCTACCAGAACACAAAGACACGGTCCTACCAGAACACAAAGACACGGTCCTACCAGAACACAAAGACATGGTCCTACCAGAACACAAAGACACGGTCCTACCAGAACACAAAGACACGGTCCTACCAGAACACAAAGACACGGTCCTACCAGAACACAAAGACATGGTCCTACCAGAACACAAAGACACGGTCCTACCAGAACACAAAGACACGGTCCTACCAGAACACAAAGACATGGTCCTACCAGAACACAAAGACATGGTCCTACCAGAACACAAAGACATGGTCCTACCAGAACACAAAGACACGGTCCTACCAGAACACAAAGACATGGTCCTACCAGAACACAAAGACACGGTCCTACCAGAACACAAAGACATGGTCCTACCAGAACACAAAGACATGGTCCTACCAGAACACAAAGACATGGTCCTACCAGAACACAAAGACACGGTCCTACCAGAACACAAAGACATGGTCCTACCAGAACACAAAGACATGGTCCTACCAGAACACAAAGACACGGTCCTACCAGAACACAAAGACACGGTCCTACCAGAACACAAAGACATGGTCCTACCAGAACACAAAGACACGGTCCTACCAGAACACAAAGACACGGTCCTACCAGAACACAAAGACACGGTCCTACCAGAACACAAAGACATGGTCCTACCAGAACACAAAGACACGGTCCTACCAGAACACAAAGACACGGTCCTACCAGAACACAAAGACATGGTCCTACCAGAACACAAAGACATGGTCCTACCAGAACACAAAGACATGGTCCTACCAGAACACAAAGACATGGTCCTACCAGAACACAAAGACACGGTCCTACCAGAACACAAAGACATGGTCCTACCAGAACACAAAGACATGGTCCTACCAGAACACAAAGACACGGTCCTACCAGAACACAAAGACATGGTCCTACCAGAACACAAAGACACGGTCCTACCAGAACACAAAGACACGGTCCTACCAGAACACAAAGACACGGTCCTACCAGAACACAAAGACACGGTCCTACCAGAACACAAAGACATGGTCCTACCAGAACACAAAGACACGGTCCTACCAGAACACAAAGACACGGTCCTACCAGAACACAAAGACATGGTCCTACCAGAACACAAAGACATGGTCCTACCAGAACACAAAGACATGGTCCTACCAGAACACAAAGACATGGTCCTACCAGAACACAAAGACACGGTCCTACCAGAACACAAAGACATGGTCCTACCAGAACACAAAGACACGGTCCTACCAGAACACAAAGACATGGTCCTACCAGAACACAAAGACACGGTCCTACCAGAACACAAAGACACGGTCCTACCAGAACACAAAGACATGGTCCTACCAGAACACAAAGACATGGTCCTACCAGAACACAAAGACACGGTCCTACCAGAACACAAAGACACGGTCCTACCAGAACACAAAGACACGGTCCTACCAGAACACAAAGACATGGTCCTACCAGAACACAAAGACACGGTCCTACCAGAACACAAAGACACGGTCCTACCAGAACACAAAGACACGGTCCTACCAGAACACAAAGACACGGTCCTACCAGAACACAAAGACACGGTCCTACCAGAACACAAAGACATGGTCCTACCAGAACACAAAGACATGGTCCTACCAGAACACAAAGACACGGTCCTACCAGAACACAAAGACACGGTCCTACCAGAACACAAAGACACGGTCCTACCAGAACACAAAGACATGGTCCTACCAGAACACAAAGACACGGTCCTACCAGAACACAAAGACATGGTCCTACCAGAACACAAAGACACGGTCCTACCAGAACACAAAGACACGGTCCTACCAGAACACAAAGACATGGTCCTACCAGAACACAAAGACACGGTCCTACCAGAACACAAAGACATGGTCCTACCAGAACACAAAGACACGGTCCTACCAGAACACAAAGACATGGTCCTACCAGAACACAAAGACACGGTCCTACCAGAACACAAAGACATGGTCCTACCAGAACACAAAGACACGGTCCTACCAGAACACAAAGACATGGTCCTACCAGAACACAAAGACACGGTCCTACCAGAACACAAAGACACGGTCCTACCAGAACACAAAGACACGGTCCTACCAGAACACAAAGACATGGTCCTACCAGAACACAAAGACATGGTCCTACCAGAACACAAAGACACGGTCCTACCAGAACACAAAGACATGGTCCTACCAGAACACAAAGACATCCTACCAGAACACAAAGACACGGTCCTACCAGAACACAAAGACACGGTCCTACCAGAACACAAAGACACGGTCCTACCAGAACACAAAGACACGGTCCTACCAGAACACAAAGACACGGTCCTACCAGAACACAAAGACACGGTCCTACCAGAACACAAAGACACGGTCCTACCAGAACACAAAGACACGGTCCTACCAGAACATAAAGACACGGTCCTACCAGAACACAAAGACACGGTCCTACCAGAACACAAAGACACGGTCCTACCAGAACACAAAGACATGGTCCTACCAGAACACAAAGACACGGTCCTACCAGAACACAAAGACACGGTCCTACCAGAACATAAAGACACGGTCCTACCAGAACATAAAGACACGGTCCTACCAGAACACAAAGACACGGTCCTACCAGAACACAAAGACACGGTCCTACCAGAACATAAAGACACGGTCCTACCAGAACACAAAGACACGGTCCTACCAGAACATAAAGACACGGTCCTACCAGAACATAAAGACACGGTCCTACCAGAACATAAAGACACGGTCCTACCAGAACACAAAGACACGGTCCTACCAGAACACAAAGACACGGTCCTACCAGAACACAAAGACACGGTCCTACCAGAACACAAAGACATGGTCCTACCAGAACACAAAGACACGGTCCTACCAGAACACAAAGACACGGTCCTACCAGAACACAAAGACACGGTCCTACCAGAACACAAAGACACGGTCCTACCAGAACACAAAGACATGGTCCTACCAGAACACAAAGACACGGTCCTACCAGAACACAAAGACACGGTCCTACCAGAACACAAAGACATGGTCCTACCAGAACACAAAGACATGGACACAAAGACATGGTCCTACCAGAACACAAAGACACGGTCCTACCAGAACACAAAGACACGGTCCTACCAGAACACAAAGACATGGTCCTACCAGAACACAAAGACATGGTCCTACCAGAACACAAAGACATGGTCCTACCAGAACACAAAGACATGGTCCTACCAGAACACAAAGACATGGTCCTACCAGAACACAAAGACATGGTCCTACCAGAACACAAAGACACGGTCCTACCAGAACACAAAGACACGGTCCTACCAGAACACAAAGACACGGTCCTACCAGAACACAAAGACACGGTCCTACCAGAACACAAAGACATGGTCCTACCAGAACACAAAGACACGGTCCTACCAGAACACAAAGACACGGTCCTACCAGAACACAAAGACACGGTCCTACCAGAACACAAAGACACGGTCCTACCAGAACACAAAGACACGGTCCTACCAGAACACAAAGACACGGTCCTACCAGAACACAAAGACATGGTCCTACCAGAACACAAAGACATGGTCCTACCAGAACACAAAGACATGGTCCTACCAGAACACAAAGACATGGTCCTACCAGAACACAAAGACACGGTCCTACCAGAACACAAAGACATGGTCCTACCAGAACACAAAGACATGGTCCTACCAGAACACAAAGACACGGTCCTACCAGAACACAAAGACACGGTCCTACCAGAACACAAAGACATGGTCCTACCAGAACACAAAGACACGGTCCTACCAGAACACAAAGACACGGTCCTACCAGAACACAAAGACACGGTCCTACCAGAACACAAAGACACGGTCCTACCAGAACACAAAGACACGGTCCTACCAGAACACAAAGACACGGTCCTACCAGAACACAAAGACACGGTCCTACCAGAACACAAAGACACGGTCCTACCAGAACACAAAGACACGGTCCTACCAGAACACAAAGACACGGTCCTACCAGAACACAAAGACACGGTCCTACCAGAACACAAAGACACGGTCCTACCAGAACACAAAGACACGGTCCTACCAGAACACAAAGACACGGTCCTACCAGAACACAAAGACACGGTCCTACCAGAACACAAAGACACGGTCCTACCAGAACACAAAGACACGGTCCTACCAGAACACAAAGACACGGTCCTACCAGAACACAAAGACACGGTCCTACCAGAACACAAAGACACGGTCCTACCAGAACACAAAGACACGGTCCTACCAGAACACAAAGACATGGTCCTACCAGAACACAAAGACACGGTCCTACCAGAACACAAAGACACGGTCCTACCAGAACACAAAGACATGGTCCTACCAGAACACAAAGACACGGTCCTACCAGAACACAAAGACATGGTCCTACCAGAACACAAAGACACGGTCCTACCAGAACACAAAGACATGGTCCTACCAGAACACAAAGACACGGTCCTACCAGAACACAAAGACATGGACCTACCAGAACACAAAGACATGGACCTACCAGAACACAAAGACACGGTCCTACCAGAACACAAAGACATGGTCCTACCAGAACACAAAGACATGGACACAAATGGACCTACCAGAACACAAAGACATGGTCCTACCAGAACACAAAGACACGGTCCTACCAGAACAAAAAGACACGGTCCTACCAGAACACAAAGACATGGACACAAAGACACGGACCTACCAGAACACAAAGACATGGTCCTACCAGAACACAAAGACACGGTCCTACCAGAACACAAAGACACGGTCCTACCAGAACACAAAGACATGGACACGGTCCTACCAGAACACAAAGACATGGTCCTACCAGAACACAAAGACACGGTCCTACCAGAACACAAAGACACGGTCCTACCAGAACACAAAGACACGGTCCTACCAGAACACAAAGACATGGTCCTACCAGAACACAAAGACACGGTCCTACCAGAACACAAAGACACGGTCCTACCAGAACACAAAGACATGGTCCTACCAGAACACAAAGACATGGTCCTACCAGAACACAAAGACATGGTCCTACCAGAACACAAAGACACGGTCCTACCAGAACACAAAGACACGGTCCTACCAGAACACAAAGACATGGTCCTACCAGAACACAAAGACACGGTCCTACCAGAACACAAAGACATGGTCCTACCAGAACCCAAAGACACGGTCCTACCAGAACACAAAGACATGGTCCTACCAGAACACAAAGACATGGTCCTACCAGAACACAAAGACATGGTCCTACCAGAACACAAAGACATGGTCCTACCAGAACACAAAGACACGGTCCTACCAGAACACAAAGACATGGTCCTACCAGAACACAAAGACACGGTCCTACCAGAACACAAAGACATGGTCCTACCAGAACACAAAGACATGGTCCTACCAGAACACAAAGACACGGTCCTACCAGAACACAAAGACATGGTCCTACCAGAACCCAAAGACACGGTCCTACCAGAACACAAAGACATGGTCCTACCAGAACACAAAGACATGGTCCTACCAGAACACAAAGACATGGTCCTACCAGAACACAAAGACACGGTCCTACCAGAACACAAAGACATGGTCCTACCAGAACACAAAGACATGGTCCTACCAGAACACAAAGACATGGTCCTACCAGAACACAAAGACATGGTCCTACCAGAACACAAAGACACGGTCCTACCAGAACACAAAGACACGGTCCTACCAGAACACAAAGACACGGTCCTACCAGAACACAAAGACACGGTCCTACCAGAACACAAAGACACGGTCCTACCAGAACACAAAGACATGGTCCTACCAGAACACAAAGACACGGTCCTACCAGAACACAAAGACACGGTCCTACCAGAACACAAAGACATGGTCCTACCAGAACACAAAGACATGGTCCTACCAGAACACAAAGACATGGTCCTACCAGAACACAAAGACACGGTCCTACCAGAACACAAAGACATGGTCCTACCAGAACACAAAGACACGGTCCTACCAGAACACAAAGACACGGTCCTACCAGAACACAAAGACATGGTCCTACCAGAACACAAAGACATGGTCCTACCAGAACACAAAGACACGGTCCTACCAGAACACAAAGACATGGTCCTACCAGAACACAAAGACATGGACACAAAGACATGGTCCTACCAGAACACAAAGACATGGTCCTACCAGAACACAAAGACACGGTCCTACCAGAACACAAAGACACGGTCCTACCAGAACACAAAGCACAAAGACACGGTCCTACCAGAACACAAAGACATGGTCCTACCAGAACACAAAGACACGGTCCTACCAGAACACAAAGACACGGTCCTACCAGAACACAAAGACATGGTCCTACCAGAACACAAAGACATGGTCCTACCAGAACACAAAGACATGGTCCTACCAGAACACAAAGACATGGTCCTACCAGAACACAAAGACATGGTCCTACCAGAACACAAAGACATGGTCCTACCAGAACACAAAGACATGGTCCTACCAGAACACAAAGACACGGTCCTACCAGAACACAAAGACATGGTCCTACCAGAACACAAAGACATGGTCCTACCAGAACACAAAGACATGGTCCTACCAGAACACAAAGACACGGTCCTACCAGAACACAAAGACACGGTCCTACCAGAACACAAAGACATGGTCCTACCAGAACACAAAGACACGGTCCTACCAGAACACAAAGACATGGTCCTACCAGAACACAAAGACACGGTCCTACCAGAACACAAAGACATGGTCCTACCAGAACACAAAGACATGGTCCTACCAGAACACAAAGACATGGTCCTACCAGAACACAAAGACACGGTCCTACCAGAACACAAAGACATGGTCCTACCAGAACACAAAGACACGGTCCTACCAGAACACAAAGACATGGTCCTACCAGAACACAAAGACATGGTCCTACCAGAACACAAAGACACGGTCCTACCAGAACACAAAGACACGGTCCTACCAGAACACAAAGACATGGTCCTACCAGAACACAAAGACACGGTCCTACCAGAACACAAAGACATGGTCCTACCAGAACCCAAAGACACGGTCCTACCAGAACACAAAGACATGGTCCTACCAGAACACAAAGACACGGTCCTACCAGAACACAAAGACATGGTCCTACCAGAACACAAAGACATGGTCCTACCAGAACACAAAGACACGGTCCTACCAGAACACAAAGACACGGTCCTACCAGAACACAAAGACATGGTCCTACCAGAACACAAAGACACGGTCCTACCAGAACACAAAGACACGGTCCTACCAGAACACAAAGACATGCGGTCCTACCAGAACACAAAGACATGGTCCTACCAGAACACAAAGACATGGTCCTACCAGAACACAAAGACATGGTCCTACCAGAACACAAAGACACGGTCCTACCAGAACACAAAGACATGGTCCTACCAGAACACAAAGACATGGTCCTACCAGAACACAAAGACACGGTCCTACCAGAACACAAAGACACGGTCCTACCAGAACACAAAGACATGGTCCTACCAGAACACAAAGACACGGTCCTACCAGAACACAAAGACACGGTCCTACCAGAACACAAAGACATGGTCCTACCAGAACACAAAGACATGGTCCTACCAGAACACAAAGACATGGTCCTACCAGAACACAAAGACACGGTCCTACCAGAACACAAAGACATGGTCCTACCAGAACACAAAGACACGGTCCTACCAGAACACAAAGACATGGTCCTACCAGAACACAAAGACATGGTCCTACCAGAACACAAAGACACGGTCCTACCAGAACACAAAGACACGGTCCTACCAGAACACAAAGACATGGTCCTACCAGAACACAAAGACACGGTCTTACCAGAACACAAAGAAGGTCCCACCAGAGTCTCAGTCTGGTTCTGGACTTTAATTGGACCACTCTAGCACCTTGGTTCTGACCTGTATGGCCCGTTGTGTTGTAGATGAGCTGCAGTGTTTGGATCATTGTTCTGTTGGACCCAGTCGGGTCCAAGCTTCAGCTGTGAGACAGATGGACTCACCTTGGACTCCAGAGTCTTTTGCTGGTGTAACATCTGGGGCTGAAGAGGTTTCTCTCCTCGCAGGAGGAGCTTTCTCAAGACAAACCCGGAGATTCTGGAGAACACGTCACTCTGCAGCCGGGTCAGAACCTCCTGTCCAACACTCAGTTTTGACCCAACACTAGAACGTAAAAAGCCCAAACAGAACGTCTGAGAAACTGAAACAAACTGATGAAGCTGAAGCTGAGGGGCGACTACAGAGAAAAAAAAATGGCCGACAAACAGACCCGACCCGTGACCCGGTTCCCGGCTCAGAGTCAGAACCAGTATCTGCTGTGGCTCAGCGTACAGAGGAGTAAACAGTGGAGTGTTGTGGTGAAGCGGGCCCCAGCGGGCCTCGGCTGAACCGTGTGATGAATGAAGAACTCCCCGACCCGGGCGGTGCTGGGCCGAGCCGTGTTTGGACTTTTGGACCGAGCCGGACTAAACACGGTCAGAATGTTTGGAGCTGTTTCAAACAGACAATCACACGATGACAACTGACGCATCGCCCCCCTTTGTTAGCAGGGGGTTCTGTTGGACCCGATCAGAGCAGGGGGTTCTGTTGGACCCGATCAGAGCAGGGGGTTCTGTTGGACCCGATCAGAGCAGGGGGTTCTGTTGGACCCGATCAGAGCAGGGGGTTCTGTTGGACCAGATCAGAGCAGGGGGTTCTGTTGGACCCGATCAGAGCAGGGGGTTCTGTTGGACCCGATCAGAGCAGGGGGTTCTGTTGGACCCGATCAGAGCAGGGGGTTCTGTTGGACCCGATCAGAGCAGGGGGTTCTGTTGGACCAGATCAGAGCAGGGGGTTCTGTTGGACCCGATCAGAGACCCGGCTGTCTCCGTCGTGGATCATGAAGGTTTTGGACTTGTTTTGTTCCTCGGTGGATTCATTGCGGCTCCGCTCATCTCTCATCAGCGGTTCCCCAGAGTGAGGACTCCAACATCTGGACCCAATCAGCACCAGAACCAGCGGAGGAGAACCATGTGACCAGCAGCACCACGTCTGGACTCAACCCCTCCCTTGTTACCTGGACCCACGGAGCCAACAAGTCCTGGTTCTGGTCCTGAAGGTGCAGAACCCTCCTGCACAGAACCGGGCCTGCAGTGGATTTATGGCCTCGGCTGATTGGACCATTAAACCCGAGCGTCGTGTTTGTGGTTCAGAACCGACAACGACTCATTGTTCACATTAATTTATTCATAAACAAACTCATTAAACCAGTTTTCAAAATCAACTTTCAGAACCAGGACTGGATCGGACCGCGGGCTCTTCAGAACCGCTGCTGGGATTTTAAATCCTTTATTCACGTTTTAGTTCTCGTTGTCATGGAGATGAACTCTTGACACCCCCCCCCGGACCAAAAACCAAATCAGCCTCAACGGTTTGGAGGAGAACCCCGAAAAGTTTCAAATGTTTTGAATTTCTGATCATTTGTGTGATGAATGAGAGGCCGGAGGAGCAGGAGGAGCAGGAGGAGGCTGGAGGAGCAGGAGGAGGCTGGAGGAGCAGGAGGAGGCTGGAGGAGCAGGAGGAGGCTGGAGGAGCAGGAAGAGGCTGGAGGAGCAGGAGGAGGCTGGAGGAGCAGGAGGAGGCTGGAGGAGCAGGAGGAGGCTGGAGGAGCAGGAGGAGGCTGGAGGAGCAGGAGGAGGCTGGAGGAGCAGGAGGAGGCTGGAGGAGCAGGAGGAGGCTGGAGGAGCAGGAGGAGGCTGGAGGAGCAGGAGGAGGCTGGAGGAGCAGGAGGAGGCTGGAGGAGCAGGAGGAGGCTGGAGGAGCAGGAGGAGGCTGGAGGAGCAGGAGGAGGCTGGAGGAGCAGGAGGAGGCTGGAGGAGCAGGAGGAGGCTGGAGGAGCAGGAGGAGGCTGGAGGAGCAGGAGGAGGCTGGAGGAGCAGGAGGAGGCTGGAGGAGCAGGAGGAGGCTGGAGGAGCAGGAGGAGGCTGGAGGAGCAGGAGGAGGCTGGAGGAGCAGGAGGAGGCTGGAGGAGCAGGAGGAGGCTGGAGGAGCAGGAGGAGGCTGGAGGAGCAGGAGGAGGCTGGAGGAGCAGGAGGAGGCTGGAGGAGCAGGAGGAGGCTGGAGGAGCAGGAGGAGGCTGGAGGAGCAGGAGGAGGCTGGAGGAGCAGGAGGAGGCTGGAGGAGCAGGAGGAGGCTGGAGGAGCAGGAGGAGGCTGGAGGAGCAGGAGGAGGCTGGAGGAGCAGGAGGAGGCTGGAGGAGCAGGAGGAGGCTGGAGGAGCAGGAGGAGGCTGGAGGAGCAGGAGGAGGCTGGAGGAGCAGGAGGAGGCTGGAGGAGCAGGAGGAGGCTGGAGGAGCAGGAGGAGGCTGGAGGAGCAGGAGGAGGCTGGAGGAGCAGGAGGAGGCTGGAGGAGCAGGAGGAGGCTGGAGGAGCAGGAGGAGGCTGGAGGAGCAGGAGGAGGCTGGAGGAGCAGGAGGAGGCTGGAGGAGCAGGAGGAGGCTGGAGGAGCAGGAGGAGGCTGGAGGAGCAGGAGGAGGCTGGAGGAGCAGGAGGAGGCTGGAGGAGCAGGAGGAGGCTGGAGGAGCAGGAGGAGGCTGGAGGAGGGCAGGAGGAGGCTGGAGGAGCAGGAGGAGGCTGGAGGAGCAGGAGGAGGCTGGAGGAGCAGGAGGAGGCTGGAGGAGCAGGAGGAGGCTGGAGGAGCAGGAGGAGGCTGGAGGGGCAGGAGGAGGCTGGAGGAGCAGGAGGAGGCTGGAGGAGCAGGAGGAGG
>JBBPBX010041950.1:2807-28617 GCA_038048925.1 Garcialebias charrua | reverse complement strand
GGGGCGGCCGTGGTGTAGTGGTAATGGCAGTCGACCCCTGATCGGAAGGTTGGAGGTTCGAATCCCGCATCCGCCCACCATGTGTCGTTGTGTCCCTGGGCAAGACACTTAACCCCGAGTTGCTCCCGGTAGGTCTGGATGGCGCCTTGCAAGGCAGGCTACCACTACCGGTGTATGAATGTCTGAATGAATGGGTGGATGGTTGGTATTGTAAAGCGCTTTGGGGCTCCTCACAGGGGGTTGGAAAGTGCTATATAAATAAGCTCCATTTACCATTTACCATAAATAATTTAGTTAGCACACTTCCATATCTTGACACTCATCTGTTAATTTTAGCTGGGGACCTGAATTGTGTTATGAACACATCATTAGATCGCTCTTCGTCTCAGCCCTGCACACAGTCTAATATGTCTAAATCTATTTTGGATTTTGTGTCCCAAAATGGATATGTAGATCCATGGAGGGCACAGAATCCACTAACAAGGACCTATTCTTTTTACTCGCAGGTGCACCAATCCTATTCCCGTATAGATTATTTTTTTGTTGACAGCTCTTTAATGCAGAGAGTCACTTCTTCTGAATACTATCCGATTGTTATCTCAGACCATTCTCCTCTAAGCATTGATATAAACTTTATAAATAAACCCCGTTCTAGTCCTCGTTGGAGATTTAATAGTCTCCTGTTATCAGATGAGCCATTTAATAAATTCATCTTATCAGCAATTGACGATTTCCTAATGTTCAATAAGAGCGATACAATTTCTCCCTCACTATTATGGGAAACATTAAAAGCCTATATTCGTGGTCAGATTATTTCTTTTTCAGCTAATGTCAATAAAAATCTACGCACTAAGATATCAGAAATATCAACAAAAATTCAGAATATTGACAGGCAAAATGCCGTTAATCCGTCACACGATTTGCTGAAACAGCGACAGGATCTTCAAATGGAACTTGATCTTTTAACAACATCTGATGCGGAGCGTCTCTTAATCCGATCTCGAGCCACTTATTATGAGCATGGGGAAAAACCAAGTAGACTTTTGGCACATCAACTGAAACGAAAGGCTAGCTCTCACACAATATCGCAAATCAAGGATCGATCGGGCAACCTTGTCTCAGACCCTGTCTCCATTAGTGACACCTTTAAAAAATTCTACTGCGATCTGTATAAATCTGAACTACAAGCAGACTCAAACGAGCTACTCGCCTTTCTTCAGAATATTGACATTCCTAGGATAGACAAATTGATTTCTGACCAACTTGAGGCTCCCATTAAATTAGAAGAAATATTAGAGTCAATTAAGAATATGCAAAGTGGTAAAACACCTGGCTCGGATGGTTTCTCTGCCGAATTTTTCAAAAAATTTAAAGATAAGATAGCCCCTCTTCTTCTCGAGGTTTATAATGAGTCATTCGGGCGTGGCCTGCTACCTCCCACCTTGACTCAGGCTTCAATCTCTCTCCTGTTAAAGAAGGATAAGGATCCTACTGCTTGCGAGTCTTATAGACCCCTTTCACTCTTGAATGTGGATTTTAAGATTTTGTCTAAAGTACTCGCAACTCGGCTTGAGACAGTTCTCCCTCTGATTATCTCACAAGAACAGAATGGATTCATCAAAGGTCGCCAGTTGTTTTTTAATACCCGTACATTATTGAACACAATTTTTTCAACTCATTCCCCCAAGTCTCCTGAAGTGATCATTTCTCTTGACGCCGAGAAAGCTTTTGATCGAGTGGAATGGGAGTATCTCTTTGCCGCTCTTAATAGGTTTGGTTTTGGAGAGAGGTTTGTGTCCTGGATCAAACTACTTTATACATCTCCTCAAGCATGTATTCTTACTAATTCCATCCAATCGGATTATTTTTCGGTGGGGCGTGGTACTAGACAGGGTTGCCCTCTTTCCCCCCTCTTGTTTGCGTTAGCCATTGAGCCTCTTTCTGTTGCCCTAAGATCCCTTTCTTCTTTTCACGGAATCATCCGCTCTGGCGTCGAGCTTAAACTGTCCTTATATGCAGATGACCTTCTCCTGTATGTTTCTGACCCATTATGTAGCCTTCCCCCAATTTTAAATACTCTGGAAAAATTTGGATCGTATTCCGGCTATAAAATTAATTCACTTAAAACCGAATGCTACCCAGTGAATTCATTAGCTTTAAAGCTTAAGCCTTCTGATATCCCTTTTAGGCTCAGTCCCTCGGGGTTTAGATATTTGGGAATTAATATTGCACGTACTCTGCCCTCGATGTTTTCTCAGAATTATACCCCACTAGTCTCCCAAATTGCATCAGACCTTCAGAGGTGGAACTCTCTCCCTCTTTCACTAATTGGCAGGATTAATATTATCAAAATGAATGTGCTACCTAGACTTCTGTTTTTATATCAAAACATCCCTCTGTTTTTGCCCAAACAGTTCTTCAGGTCCCTGGATCAGATGGTCTCTTCCTTTTTGTGGAATGGAAAGGCCCCCAGAATGAGACTTTCTTTATTACAACAGTTCACCACAAATGGTGGTCTTTCTCTACCTAATTTTACAATGTATTACTGGTCCTCACATATCCATAAACTGAATTATTGGTTAAATTCACCTGATCTGATTTGGTGTAAACTTGAAGTTCAATCGATTTCTGCATCTTTTTCACCTGCCTCAATTATTTATTCATCATTACCAATTAAACTATCCTCTGTTACTACAAATCCTATAGTGCTTTCCACACTCAGGATCTGGTCACAATTTAGGTCCCACTTTAAATTTGTATTACCATCTAATAAAATGCCGTTATTAAAGAATCACATTTTCTCTCCAGCATCTACTAATGCTGCCTATAGAATTTGGCATGAGAGAGGTATTAGAACAATGGCCCTCATGCACGAAAATGTTCTTATTCTAATCCTAAATTCCTCCTACTTTTGTTCGTACGAAGCGTTCGTACGAACATGCCACGTCAGAACCAACAAACTCTTCTATCCACAGGAAAAGCGTGTAAACGGGCTGCTGAAAGGTGATGAATTCCACCTGTTCTACTCACCTGCGCGTGCTCGCGTGAATGTAATTTACATAATTTCCACCCCTCAAAACACCATATAAGGCCACGCTTCCTGCCTTCTGACAGCAGGAAGTGTCCATTCATTCAAACACATGAAGTAAAATGAGGAACTTCACGCGTTCGGAGATCTGCTCTCAGTCGCGCTGTGGCTACCCCCCCACCCCCCCGCAGGTGTCGGATGGTCAAATATCTTTAATGTTAGTGTAAAGTTTGTAAACAACTGTGTAGTTTCACTTATTCAGAAGAGCTGTGGCGCACCGCTGCCCCCCCCCACCCCCTGCAAGTGTCGGATGGTCAAATATCTCTAATTGTTAGTGTAAAACAACTGTGTAGTTTCACTTATTCAGAAGAGCTGTGGCGCACCGCTGCCCACCCCCCCGCAAGTGTCGGATGGTCAAATATCTCTAATTTTAGTGTACTGTGTTACATTATAGTTTCACTTATTCAGAAGAGCTGTGGCGCACCGCTACCCCCCCACCACCCCCCGCAAGTGTCGGATGTGTTTTTCAACAGAAGCATTTTAAAATGTCTCTAAACTACAGTTAACTTCATATTAATATTGTAGTGCATGCTGTGTGTCCCGTGGGTCGTACAGTATCAGAAATCAAGAATAAATGGTTTGATCTGAAAATGGCTTCAAACAAACGTCTCGCCGCAGCACGACAGGTGGACAGTCTGCGAGATGGAGCAGACTGACAGCAAGACGCGCGATGATCCACACTCAGAACACAGATGACAGTGCGCCCGCAGTCAACAGGCAGCTTAAATAAAAAATGACATGAAACGAATGAATAAGCCGGCTTCGCTTTGTTCTCCCCTCTCTCTGCGGTGCTGGGTGTGTGTGTGTGTGCGTGTGTGTGTGTCTGCTCGACAGTCGCGCGGCGTGGGGGGGGGCATGCCGACACTGGCGCGGGGGGACCCCGTGCCCACTGTTGGCACGGGGTGGGGGGGCGTGTGCCACACCACGCGCGGGGGCGCACGGTGGTCGAGTGGGGCGCGGGGGGGGGGGGTTTGAAGCCGCTTTCTTTTAATTTAACATATTTGTGTCGTTGCATTTAATTCTTTTTAAACTCAGAATATTTTCTAAATAACGAAATATAAGTGATTAGTGATGGAAATCCATCTGGATAACGGCGGACCGACTGCTCGTAAAATATACGACAGGTCCAGACCACACGTACATTTTGTTCGTATCTGAAAAAAATCTTAGGATACGAAAACATTGTTGGATGCCACAAATGATCCTTAATCACTCGTACGCACAGGATAAGCACATATCTGTGCGTACGAACGGTTTGTGCATGAGGCCCAATGAGAGACCTTTACGAAGATGGTTTGTTTCTTAGTTTTTCAGAATTGTCTTCTAAATTTAATCTACCCACTTAGAATTTGTTTCTTTATTTCTAAATTAGACATTGCGTTTCATCACGGTTTCCAAATTTTCCAACTTTGCCTACTGACCCACCATGGGTAGAATTCCTAGTGTTGAAGCCTAATCTGAAATCTCCTCTTTCTATTATTTATGGAAAACTTATGGCAATTGAGGCAGACTCATCAGGTAAAACCAGAACTGCATGGGAACGGGAATTGGGTGTTGAACTGTCAGAGTCATGGTGGGATAAAGTTATTCTCAGCATACGCCAAAGTACACCATGTGCCAGACTACAATTAATACAGTTTAAAGTAATAAATAGAGTACATTTTTCAAAATCCCGTCTATCAAAAATTTTCCCTTCAATTCCAGACCAGTGTGATAGATGTCAGGCTTCACCTTGCAACTTAAGTCATATGTTTTTCTTCTGCCCAAACTTACAAGGGTTTTGGAAATATTTCTTCTCCATACTCTCAGGAGTTTTTAAGATCCAGATTCAGAGTGATCCACTTATTGCCATTTTTGGAGTTCCAGGGACCACACTTAACCTATCCCGCCAGCAGGGGGAGGTCCTGGCCTTTTGTTCTCTCCTTGCCAGGCATTGTATTTTGCTCGCCTGGAAATCTCCCACACCTCCATCCACATCACAATGGCTTAATACCGTAAGATCATTCTTGAAAATAGAAAAAAATTCATTAACAGTGAAAGGTAGTTCAGAAAAATTTACTTATAAATGGGCACCCTTTGTGTCGTTTACATTTATTAATACTGTTTACTTTTATTACTACTGCTTACATGTAATTACTACTGTTTACATTTACACTACTCTAATATCTACACCACTGCTGATACATATACAGTGTGCTCTGAACGGTCTTATTTAGGGATGCCCAATGTGCCTTACTGCATATGCCACTTTTTGCCTCTATAACAACATCAACTACTACCTCATACATATACTGTGTACATTAACTCATACGCTGCTTTGCCACTTTGCAAATGTCAATGCTAGAAACCTTTAGTTTATTTTAGTTATACTTTTTATACTCTTTTTTATACTAGTATGCAAAAACTCAGGACAGTATTATGTTCATTAAATGTTTAATGTTTTAGTTTTAGAGTTGGTGTAAATTTTCATACTCTTATACCACTATGCAAAAAACTCAGGACAGTGTTAGTTTTACTATTTTATGCTTATGTCTATTATTATATGTTTCAGTGTTTCAATGTTTAGATGTTTACTGTTGCACCGAGGGACTGAGAGAAACGCAATTTCGGTCCTGTGTATGTCCTGTACAGTACATATTGCAGATCTGACAATAAAGTTGACTTTGACTTTGAAATGTAAAATCTTTGTCTTCACAACATACAGACTGATACCCTGATGCACGCTCAATGCACAGACTGATGGGACTGACTCATCACATTACCGTGTGACTTAATTTTGAAGGATAAATGAATGGGTAAAACACTGGTTTCCTTTTAGTTTTTTTGATGCCGTCCTATCCCCCCTCCTCCCCTTTTTATTTTATTTATTTTTTATTTTTTTATTTATTCATTTCGTCTTGTTTTTGGTTAAGTTAGTGGGGTGAGATGTGTTTGGTGTGGGAGGGGGAGGGAGGGGAGGGGGGAGAAAAGGGGAGAAAAAAATTTATTTGGAGAAGTCATGTAAGTTTTGTAAAATGTCCATCCATCCATCCATTTTCTCCGCTTATCCGGGGTCGGGTCGCGGGGGTAGCAGCCTAAGTAGGGAGGCCCAGACTTCCCTCTCCCCAGCCACTTGGAGCAGCTCCTCTGGGGGAATCCCAAGGCGTTCCCAGGCCAGCCGAGAAACATAGTCCCTCCAGCGCGTCCTGGGTCTTCCTCTGGGTCTCCTCCCGGTGGGACATGCCCGGAACACCTCACCAGGGAGGCGTCCAGGAGGCATCCTAACCAGATGCCCGAGCCACCTCAACTGGCTCCTCTCGATGTGGAGAAGCAGCGGCTCTACTCCGAGTCCCTCCCGGATGACTGAGCTTCTCACCCTATCTCTAAGGGAGAGTCCAGACACCCTGCGGAGAAAACTCATTTCAGCCGCTTGTATCCGAGATCTCGTTCTTTCGGTCATAACCCAGAGCTCATGACCATAGATGAGGGTGGGAACGTAGATCGATCGGTAAATTGAGAGCTTTGCCTTTTGACTCAGCTCTCTCTTCACCACGACAGACCGGTACAGCACCCGCTTCACTGCGGACGCTGCACCTATCCGCCTATCAATCTCACGCTCCAGTTTTCCCTCATTCGTGAACAAGACCCCGAGATACTTAAACTCCTCCACTTGGGGCAGGACCTCCTCCCCGACCCGGAGAAGGCATGCTACCCTTTTCCGGCTCAAGACCATGGCCTCGGATTTGGAGGAACTGATCCTCATCCCGGCCGCATCACATTCAGCTGCAAACCGCTCCAGCGAAAGCTGTAGATCACGATCTGATGAAGCCAATAGGACCACATCATCTGCAAAAAACAGAGAAGCGATTCTAAGGCCACCAAAACGGATCCTCTCAACACCTTGGCTGCGCCTAGAAATTCTGTCCATAAAAGTTATGAACAGAATCGGTGACAAAGGGCAACCTTGGCGGAGTCCAACTCTCACTGGAAACGAGCCTGACTTACTGCCGGCAATGCGGACCAAGCTCTGACACCGGTCGTACAGGGACCTAACAGCCCATATCAATGGGCCTGGTACCCCATACTCCCGGAGTACCCCCCACAGAACCCCCCGAGGGACGCGGTCGAATGCCTTTTCCAAGTCCACAAAGCACATGTAAACTGGTTGGGCAAACTCCCACGCACCCTCCAGGACCCTGCTGAGGGTGTAGAGCTGGTCTAGTGTTCCACGACCAGGACGAAAACCACACTGCTCCTCCTGAATCCGAGGTTCGACTATCCGACGGACCCTCCTCTCCAGAACCCCTGAATAGACCTTACCAGGGAGGCTTAAGAGTGTGATCCCCCTATAGTTGGAACACACCCTACGGTCCCCCTTTTTGAATAGGGGAACCACCACCCCAGTCTGCCAATCCAAGGGAACTACCCCCGATGTCCACGCGATATTGCAGAGTCCATTGGTGGGCAACGCTAATCCAAAAATTAGTTCCGCTATTTCTAAAGCACTAATTAATTTATTTAGGTCCACAATTTCAAAAGCACTAATGTCTTATGAAAATTAGGGGAAGCTAATTCTAATCCGCTAATTAAATTCAACAATTGGTAGCAGCAAGTTATGCAATATTTGCACTACACTGCCAACTAGCGGTGCATGAACTGTTATACAGTAAGTTGTTTGAGTTTCAGAGTATTTAGTTTGGTTCTCTTCAACAGGTTTGACAAGGACAAAATGTACCCATTCCAAAGTCTGTTAGCTAAACTGCTGACATATTTGGCTGTTTTTTTTCTTCTTCTTTTGTTACTTTTAGTACCACTAGATCGCATGTGTCAAACTCAAGGCCCGTGGGCCAAATCCGGCCTACCATAACCGTTTCTGTGGCTCTCTACACCCTAGAACTTCAAGATAACAGTTGTAAGCATGTTGCTCTCAGGTGGTGGGTCCCCATCCCTACACTCCCTGGTCTCTCTGTTAATTGTCTTGCTTATCTCCTCCATTTTGTTGTCCAGGTGTTTGTGATTGTCATGCTGTGTGTTCATGTACCTGTATATAAAGTCAGGGATTTTTTAATTGATAAAGCTCTGTATATGTTGTATAACACAATCATTGTTCCACATTTAATCTATTGTATTGAGGTTTGGGGAAAAGCGTGCAAAACAATTACAAAGCCTGTTTTTATTTTACAAAAGAGAGCTGTAAGAGTAATCACCAGAAAACATTTCAGTCACCCATCAAACACCTTGTTTCTTCAGCTAAATTTATTGAAATTCCAGGAATTGGTAGAATATAGTATTTTATCAGTTATGTATAGGGCTCATAATAACACATTACCTTTAAATATCCAAAGAAATTTAGACAAAGTTATTACAATCTTAAAGGGACAGATATTCATCAAACCACAATTCAGAACCAGCTTAAAGGGACGGTCTACCTCAATTCAGGGAGTTGGATTGTGGAATGTTCTGGAGAGTGATGTTAAAAATGCAAAATCAATGTATACATTTAAGAAAAAGGTCAAAAAGGACTTGCTCAAAAACTATATATGATGTAGCTTAGTGTGTTTGTGTATTACACTTATGTTGTACTTATGATGTAGCTTAGTGTGTTTGTGTATTACAGTTAGAAAAATTAAGTAGAGTTATTCATTTTGTGATGTAGTTTGTGTATTACAGTTAGAAAAATTAAGTAGAGTTATTCATTTTGTGATGTAGTTTGTGTATTACAGTTAGAAAAATTAAGTAGAGTTATTCATTTTGTGATGTAGTTTGTGTATTACAGTTAGATAAATTAGTAGATTTATTCATTTTGTGATGTAGTTTGAAGGTTATCATTGGTTGAACAAACTGTGAAATAAGGGGCAGATATAATAAGATTTCATCTTCTTTCTGCTCCTTTCATTTTATCCTACTTGTATTCTTGTATCTGATGAAACTGTTTTGTATTGTTCTTTTAAAATGAATGAATAAACATCAAATCAAATCAACGGCCCAGTCAGAGTCCAGAACCTGAACCTGAAGGTGGGACCTTCAGAGAGCTGAGCAGAAACCTCAAAGAACTGAAGCAACAATGGAAAGAAGAGTGGGTCAGAACTCCTCCAGAACCAGGAGAGAGACTGATGAAGTCCTGCAGAGAACCACAGAGGGTTCTGCTGCTGAAGGAGGTTCTGTTGGGTCAGAGGCACAAGCTGAGGTTAAATTTTAATGATTTTAGAACTTGTTAAAGATCATCCATCCAGCCATCCAGCTAACTGTCTATTCATCCATCCATTCAGCTAACTGTCTATTCATCCATCCATCCATCCATCCAGCTAACTGTCTATTCATCCATCCATTCAGCTAACTGTCTATTCATCCATCCATCCAGCCATCCAGCTAACTGTCTATCCATCCATCCATTCAGCTAACTGTCTATTCATCCATCCATCCATCCAGCTAACTGTCTATCCATCCATCCATTCAGCTAAAAGTCTATTCATCCTTGTATCTGATGAAACTGTTTTGTATTGTTCTTTTAAAATGAATGAATAAACATCAAATCAAAAATAAGTCTGTATCTCTGTGTTTATCGTTGTCCTGGCATTGTCTCCTGTTGCCTCTGTCTCCTGAGTTCCTTGTGATTCCCTGAGTATGTAAGTTTGCATATGTTCTTAATTTCTGTGGCCGTCGCGGACGCCATTTTGAAGAGTCCTAATGGTGAACTACTTTTTTTAAATCCAGCAGATTTGACCATTTCGTGAAACTCTCAAGCTCAGAAAAACTTGTGCTATAACGTCAGCTATGAAATATATTTTTTCTCAGCAAAGAAATAATTGTTTTACCGTGTTTTGTTGTAAAATCCTGGCTTCTTTGGCCGTCGCGGACGCCATTTTGAAGAGTGCTAATGTGGCAAACTTTTTTTTTAAAATCCAGACGCGTCGCGTAGGCCGCTGAGAAACATCCACAAGTTCACCCTCCATGTTAAAAAGTCTTCGTCTGACTCTTCGAAAACAAGCAATAAGGTTGCAGAGTAACACACTGGCTGCTAACTGCTATAGAGAGAGCACACACCAAGAGACTGAGGGGGACGCTTTTGTCACGGACCACATCTGTCGCTGACAGGATATAGTCTGTTAGCTGTCGTCCAAGCTCGTAAATACATTAATTTGTTTTTACTGATAGATAATTAGTTATTAGCGGTATTGCATTTTAAATAAAAATAGCACAAATCCACTTATGAATTATAAAACTTAGTCAATCCGCTGTAAAGCTAACAGATTATTTAGCTACGCTATAAGCGGGTTGGCGCATTAGCGCTACCTAGCGGTCGGATGCCCACCACTGGCAGAGTCGCATAAGCCAACACAACCCCACAACATCCAGAGCCCTAAGGAACTCAGGACGAATCTCATCCACCCCCGGAGCCCTGCCACCACGGAGCTTTTTAACCACCTTGGCGACCTCAGCACCAGAGATTGGAGAGCCCGACCCAAAATCCCCAGGCTCCGCTTCCTCAGTGGAAGACGTGCCAGTAGGATTGAGGAGGTCTTCGAAGTATTCCGCCCACCGACTCACAACATCCCGAGTTGAGGTCAACAGCACGCCATCCCCACCATAAATGGTGTTGGTCGCGTACCGCTTTCCCCCCCTGAGACGCCGGATGGTGGACCAGAATCGCCTCGAAGCCGTACGGAAGTCATTCTCCATGGCCTCTCCGAACTCCTCCCACGCCCGAGTTTTTGCCTCAGCAACCACCCGAGCCGCATGCCGCTTGGACTGCCGGTACCTATCTGCTGCTTCCGGGGTCCCACAGGCCAAAAAGGCCCAATAGGACTCCTTCTTCAGCTTGACAGCATCCCTCACCGCCGGTGTCCACCACCGGGTTCGAGGGTTGCCACCACGACAGGCACCAACAACCTTGCGGCCACAACTCCGATAAGCTGCCTCGACAATAGAGGCGCGGAACATGGCCCACTCGGGCTCAATGTCCCCCGCCTCCCTCGGAACGTGTTCAAAGCTCTCCCGGAGGTGGGAGTTAAAGCTCCGTCTTACGGGAGACTCTGCCAGACGTTCCCAGCAGACCCTCACAATACGTTTGGGCCTGCCAGGTCTGACCGGCATCCTCCCCCACCATCGGAGCCAACTCATCACCAGGTAGTGGTCAGTTGACAGCTCCGCCCCTCTCTTCACCCGAGTGTCCAAGACATGCGGCCGCAGATCAGATGAGACGACAACAAAGTCGATCATCGAGCTGCGACCTAGGGTGTCAGAGTCAGAGTCAGAGAGTCAGAGAGTCTTTATTGTCATTTGCACCGCATGTGGTACATGAGATGAAAACGAGATTATGTACACGAGGTCCCAGTTACAAGTGTCCTAGTGCCAAGAGCACATATGGACACCCTTATGCCTGAACATGGTGTTCGTTATGGACAATCCATGACGAGCACAGAAGTCCAACAACAGAACACCACTCGGGTTCAGATCAGGGGGGCCGTTCCTCCCAACCACACCCCTCCAGGTCTCACTGTCATTGCCCACGTGAGCGTTGAAGTCCCCCAGCAGAACAAGGGAGTCCCCAGGAGGCGCACCCTCCAATACCCCCTCCAAGGACTCCAAAAAGGGTGGGTAATCTGCGCTGCCGTTTGGCGCATAGGCACAAACAACAGTCAGAGCCCGTCCCCCCACACGTAGGCGAAGGGAGGCTACCCTCTCGTTCACCGGGGTGAACCCCAACGTACAGGCACCAAGATGGGGGCAACGAGTATGCCCACTCCTGCTCGGCGCCTCTCACCAGGGGCAACTCCAGAGTGGAAGAGTGTCCAACCCCTCTCAAGGAAACTGGTTCCAGAGCCAGAGCCATGCGTTGAGGTGAGTCCGACTATTTCTAGCCGGAACCTCTCAACCTCACACACTAGCTCAGGCTCCTTCCCCACCAGAGAGGTGACATTCCATGTCCCAATGGCCAGCTTCTGTAGCCGAGGATCAGACCGCCAGGGTCCCCGTCCTCGGCCACCACCCATTCTACAATGCACCCGACCCCAATATGTACTGTTAATTGTTGTATGTTCTCCAGATAAAAAAAAGAAAAAAGACAGTAACCTTTTCTGTATGTGCAACATGAATCTAATTCATTATTAATGAATTATAGAAGGACATGAAATAGGGATGCACCGATCCACATTTCTCACTTCCGATCCGAAACCGATACTTATTAACTCAGTATCGACCTATACCGATACTTTCCCGATCCGATACTGTTCAGGTATGTGACTCTGTATAATGAAACTTTTGCACCCAAACTATTCATTTTAACATTGTGTGAGATAAACCCAATGAAGACACTTTTAAACCTTACAATAGGGAACCCACTGACTTTAACAGCACATAGGACAGGAGGCAATTATACCACACACATGTCCTCCTTACTCATGGTGCAGCTGAAAAAACTAAAAAAGCGCTAAGCATGATGGGAAAGACAACACAGTGGGTTCCCTTTTGTAAGGCTTAAGAGTCTCTTCATTGGGTTTATCTCACACAATGTTAAGAAGTGCAGTCACAGAATGTGATTGAACATAAGTGCTCTTTGAAGCTGCATCGGAAAAGTATCGGCAGGTTTGATCCGATACCCGATAATTAAATAATGCTGGTATCGGATACCGATACCGATACTGGATCGGATCTGCCCCATCCCTAACATGAAACCACATCCCCACTCTCACATCACACCCTCATCGAACTATAGGTTCTGAACACCTGTTTCATCATGCAGATAGAAAATATAGCAGCTCTTGTGCCAATCTGAGAAATGTGTTTCAGAATGATGTTCAGACAGAAACCAGTTCAATTTCTTTCAGGTTTGATTTTTTTAGTTTTTTTTTTTGTTCTTAAAGTTTTTGGTGAAATTTACCAGAAAACAGAAGATATTCAGAAAAATTGTTGTAGCATTTTACTTTAGCATTAGCCTGCCACTTTTCATGCCAGGGTTTTAAACTAAGGTCAGTTTATGTTGACAAGACCTGTTAGTGTTTGAAACTGTCATTTTTTCCCCTTTTTTCTATTATCTATGTTCTATTTTCATCATTCTTCAGCTAATGCCTCCAAAAATCAATCAGTTGTAAATGACCATCCGATAATCAATTTACAAATGTTTAAATGGAACTTGTCCATTGGATCACAAATTATTTTGCTAAAGTTCTACAAACAGACATGGAAAAAAAATTATAATTATTCTTAATTACATCTGTTGAACAGCAGCACTGTGGATAATATGGCTGTGAGCTGTATTTAGGAATGAAAGTACTGCTAAGTATTTATATAGAAACTCCTACTCAAACTCTGAGAAGATGGAATAAACTCGTTTTGAGTATAAAGCTGAACTGCTGTCTCTGTCTCATGTTGTCACTGCAAAGACTGCAGTTTGAAATATTTAAAAGCTCGCCTTTTGAGAGCAGTTCTCAAAACAAGATTTTCATAAAGACTTTCAGTTGAAGGAGGTTGAGTTTGCTCTATGCAATGTTAACACAATGGATATTTTACCTAACTTTGACACTGGTACATTGTCTTGCTGTAGGTGTACAGCATTTGTTGAACACAAATACAGAAGAATAATGAGACAAATATAATTTTGCAACATCTTTATTGAATGTATTTTAAGCTTGTGACGTGATTTATTCTTCCACCTCAACATTAACAGCATTTCCTACTCAGCATCAACACTATAGTTGGCAGTTGTAGAGTAGGTTGATTCTTTTGATGTCCCAGAAAGACAATCCATTCCTCTGGCCAATTGGGGATTTGGGGTTGGGGATGGGGGTCATGCTGTCCCTTCCGTAGGCAATGGAGAAGGCATCTCTTCCATAGTGCATGATTGAGCCATAGTCATAAGGTGTGTTCAGGTTGTTGGTGTCATGTTTGAAAAAGTTGTAGGCAGTTGCTGGTATGATGTTCTGCCAGTTGATCCTGATGTGGCTGTCACGGTCGCTCCTGGTCTGCTCATGCTGGAAGCCCAGAGCGTGGTTCAGCTCATGCTGGGCGATTCCACCATAGACGCAGCCTCCTTTGTTGAGTGAAAGTTCCTGCATTCCACCAATTCTGCCCAGTTCAGAGTAACATCCGGTTTTGCTATGAACCATGATGAAGTCTCTCTCATTGGTACGAGGGACAAAGCGAATGCAGGTGTGTTCAGCAAAGGCCATCATGGCGCCCTGGATCGTGTGCTTTTCAGAGCTGGAAAACTCATTGCCTATGACGTAAGGCACCATCACCAAACCTTTGGAGGATTTTCTCCACAGGCAGCTGTTGTATAAGCACTTCATGGCATTTCTGGTTTTGGGAATCATCATGTCACCTTCCAGCAGCATTTCATCTGAGCCATTGTTAGCTGTCAAAATCCTGGTGGTGATGTCCACGTGGTGTTCTTTTTCTTTATTGTCATTGTGTCCTTCATCATCGTCCCAATGTGCCAGATCTTTATGCTCATGAAGGTGTTTATCATCAGCCAAATCTTTATGCTGATGAAGGTGTTTATCATCAGCCAAGTCTTTATGCTCATGAAGGTGTTTATCATCAGCCAAATCTTTATGCTCATGAAGGTGTTTATCATCAGCCAAGTCTTTATGCTCATGAAGGTGTTTATCATCAGCCAAGTCTTTATGCTCATGAAGGTGTTTATCATCAGCCAAGTGTTTATGCTTATGAAGGTGTTTATCATCAGCCAAGTCTTTATCAGCCAAATCTTTATGCTCATGAAGGTGTCCCTTATCATCAGCCAAATCTTTATGCTCATGAAGGTGTTTATCACCAGCCAAATCTTTATGTTCATGAAGGTGTCTCTCGTCATCCAAGTCTTTATGTTCATGAAGGTGTCTCTCATCAGCCAAGTGTTTATGCTTACGAAGGTTTGACTCATCAGCCAAATCTTTATGCTCATGTAGGTGTTTGTCAGCCAAGTCTTTATGCTCATTAAGGTGTCTCTTGTCTATCAAATCTTTATGCTCATGAAGGTTTCTCTTATCATCCAAATCTTTATGCTCATGCAGGTGTCTCTCGTCAGCCAAGTGTTTACGCTTACGAAGGTTTCTCTCATCAGCCAAATCTTTATGCTCATGAAGGTGTTTATTGTCAGCCAAGTCTTTATGCTCAATAAGGTGTCTCTCATCAGCCAAGTGTTTACGCTTACGAAGGTTTCTCTCATCAGCCAAATCTTTATGCTCATGAAGGTGTTTATTGTCAGCCAAGTCTTTATGCTCAATAAGGTGTCTCTCATCAGCCAAGTGCTTACGCTTACGAAGGTTTCTCTCATCAGCCAAAACTGTATGCTCATAAAGGTGTCTCTTGTCTGTCAAATCTTTATGGTCATGAAGGTGTTTATCATCAGCCAAGTCTTTGTGCTCATGCAGGTGTCTCTCATCAGCCAAGTGTTTACGCTTACGAAGGTTTCTCTCGTCAGCCAAGTCTTTGTGCTCATGCAGGTGTCTCTCATCAGCCAAGTGTTTACGCTTACGAAGGTTTCTCTCATCAGCCATGTCTTTATGCTCATGAAGGTGTTTCTCATCAGCCAAGTGTTTACGCTTACGAAGGTTTCTCTCATCAGCCATGTCTTTATGCTCATGAAGGTGTTTGTTGTCAGCCAAGTCTTTATGCTCATGAAGGTGTTTCTCATCAGCCAAATCTTTATGCTCATGAAGGTGTTTCTCATCAGCCAAATCTTTATGCTCATGAAGGTGTTTCTCATCAGCCAAGTGTTTATGCTTACGAAGGTTTCTCTCATCCTCCAAATCTTTATGCTCATGAAGGTGTCTCTTGTCTGTCAAATCTTTATGGTCAAGAAGGTGTCTCTCATCAGCCAAGTGTTTACGCTTACAAAGGTTTCTCTCATCAGCCAAGTCTTTATGCTCACGAAGGTGTTTGTGGTCAGCCAAGTCTTTATGCTCATGAAGGTGTTTGTGGTCAGCCAAGTCTTTATGCTCATGAAGGTGTCTCTCATCAGCCAAATCTTTATGCTCATGAAGGTGTTTCTCATCAGCCAAGTGTTTACGCTTACGAAGGTTTCTCTCATCAGCCATGTCTTTATGCTCATGAAGGTGTTTGTTGTCAGCCAAGTCTTTATGCTCATGAAGGTGTTTCTCATCAGCCAAATCTTTATGCTCATGAAGGTGTTTCTCATCAGCCAAATCTTTATGCTCATGAAGGTGTTTCTCATCAGCCAAGTGTTTACGCTTACGAAGGTTTCTCTCATCCTCCAAATCTTTATGGTCAAGAAGGTGTCTCTCATCAGCCAAGTGTTTACGCTTACGAAGGTTTCTCTCATCAGCCAAGTCTTTATGCTCATGAAGGTGTTTATTGTCAGCCAAGTCTTTATGCTCATGAAGGTGTTTGTGGTCAGCCAAGTCTTTATGCTCATGAAGGTGTTTCTCATCAGCCAAATCTTTATGCTCATGAAGGTGTAGCTCATCAGCCAAGTGTTTACGCTTACGAAGGTTTCTCTCATCAGCCATGTCTTTATGCTCATGAAGGTGTTTATTGTCAGCCAAGTCTTTATGCTCATGAAGGTGTTTATTGTCAGCCATGTCTTTATGCTCATGAAGGTGTTTTTGGTCAGCCAAGTCTTTATGCTCATGAAGGTGTTTCTCATCAGCCAAATCTTTATGCTCATGAAGGTGTTTCTCATCAGCCAAGTGTTTACGCTTACGAAGGTTTCTCTCATCAGCCAAGTCTTTATGCTCATGAAGGTGTTTATTGTCAGCCAAGTCTTTATGCTCATGAAGGTGTTTGTGGTCAGCCAAGTCTTTATGCTCATGAAGGTGTTTATTGTCAGCCATGTCTTTATGCTCATGAAGGTGTTTGTGGTCAGCCAAGTCTTTATGCTCATGAAGGTGTTTCTCATCAGCCAAATCTTTATGCTCATGAAGGTGTTTCTTATCAGCCAAGTGTTTACGCTTACAAAGGTTTCTCTCATCAGCCATGTCTTTATGCTCATAAAGGTGTTTATTGTCAGCCAAGTCTTTATGCTCATGAAGGTGTCTCTCACCAGCCAAACCTTTATGCTCATTCAGGTGTCTCTCATCCTCCAAATCTTTATGCTCATGAAGGTGTCTCTTGTCTGTCAAATCTTTATGGTCATGAAGGTGTCTCTCATCAGCCAAGTGTTTACGCTTACGAAGGTTTCTCTCATCATCCATGTCATTATGCTCATGAAGGTGTTTGTTGTCAGCCAAGTCTTTATGCTCATGAAGGTGTTTCTCATCAGCCAAATCTTTATGCTCATGAAGGTGTTTCTCATCAGCCAAATCTTTATGCTCATGAAGGTTTCTCTCATCGGCCAAGTCTTTATGCTCATGAAAGTGTTTCTCATAAGCAAAATCTTTATGCTCATGAAGGTGTTTCTCATCAGCCAAGTATTTACGCTTATGAAGGTTTCTCTCATGAGCCAAGTCTTTATGCTCATGAAGGTGTTTCTCATCAGCCAAATCTTTATGCTCATGAAGGTGTTTCTCATCAGCCAAGTCTTTATGCTCATGAAGGTGTTTCTCATCAGCCAAGTGTTTACGCTTACGAAGGTTTCTCTCATCAGCCAAGTCTTTATGCTCATGAAGGTGTCTCTCATCAGCCAAACCTTTATGCTCATGAAGTTGTCTCTCATCAGCCAAGTCTTTATGCTCATGAAGGTTTCTCTCATCAGCCAAGTCTTTATGCTCATGAAGGTGTTTATTGTCAGCCAAGTCTTTATGCTCATTCAGGTGTCTCTCATCAGCCAAACCTTTATGCTCATGAAAGTGTCTCTCATCAGACAAGTGTTTGCGCTTACGAAGGTTTCTCTCATCAGCCAAATCTTTATGCTCATGAAGCTGTTGATCGTCCGCCAAATCTTTATGCTCATGAAGGTGTATTTTGTCATCTAAGTCTTTATGCTCATGAAGGTGTCTCTCATCAGCCAAATCTTTATGATCATGAAGGTGTCCAAAATGGTGCCCATGTCTGCGTCCTTCCTTCTTTTGTTCTTCCTTCTGGAGAGGAACAGCCTGAGAGAGGCCGAGCAGGAGCAGCAGCAGAAGACTGGCAGAGGGAGCCATCTTCAGCGTCAGTTTGGAGGCAGAAGAGTGTCAGTAGAGAGCAGCTGTGGAGAGACTCCTTGAAACTCTGTCTGGCTCGGTTCAGTCCAGGGTTTTTATACTCTCCACGTCAGGTGTGTCTAGAGAAAGATTATGGGTTGGGGTCCACATTAGTAGTCCTAAAACAAACCTCTGCAGGGTGGACTCCACAGACAAACCTACTTTTTAAACATAGTCTGTTATCTTTGGTCATTAAATGGAATAACACAGCTACTTTGGCTGGGTCTGGTTTAGTTTAACACGGAGGCATTTTAGCCAACAAATTATACTTAAACTCAACTAGACAACACACAAAAATATGTTTTCTTTACATTTTTCAGAGATTAAGAATATCGGCTTATTAAATATCTTGAATTAAACATTTGTAAATTATCAATATTGCCATTTCCTTTATTACATACATCATCTGTGCATCTTTGATGAGCTGATATGTTCCATAGTGCTCCTAAAATCCAGTGGACTTGGAGGAATCCATATCTGACTCAGTCTGGTAAAACATTATTCAGAACACCCTGATGCATGCTCAATATTCCAGGTAGAAAAATCAAAAAAAGCTAAGTCTGGTCCTCTGGATTCAGAGTCATCAGCCAACTTGTTGATCCACTGTGAGAGGGTGTTATTTATAAGACTGAGCTGAATACAGCACCTCAGACTGAGGAAGTCTTTCGGACGAGAGACAAAATTTTTCTGCCATTTTTTTTTAATGTCCAGAGGACCAGCTTTTTCAGATTATTCAGAACATTTATTCATCCTCATTCTGTCTGAAACATGCTGCGATTATACTCATGGTGGATTGCCGTCTGCATTGGTCCAAAGACAAACTGTCCAAGATTATCACTGACGTGGATCCTACATGTAATCATTGTAAACAAACTCCATCTATGCCATTACACACATTCTGAACTTGTTTTAAGTTTCAGGCCTATTGATACTTTTTCTGGGATATGTGGTAAAACTGCACCATTCATTTCAATATTTGGGGTGGCCCCTGTGAATGCATCCTTCACCGTGAGAGGAATATGATTTCTTTACGCTCTTTTCTAGCCAGGAGACTTGTTTTATGCAGCTGGACGGATCCACACTCCCCAGTATACGAACACTGGATAAGAGAATTTATGTGTCATTTACATTTGGAAAAGGTGAGATATACTATGAAAGGATCTCTAGGGAGATTTTGAGACACTTAGCATCCATTTGTGTCTTATATTTAAAGTGTGTCTGTCTGATGTATTCATGTTTGTGTAGCTGAGGATTTTATTGTGTTTTTTTGTTTTGTTTTTTTGTATGTTTTTTTGTGCTTGATTTATTAATATGAAATTAAAATAAAACAATAAAAAGATTGATTAAGAATAAATATAACATGAAAACGAATTCAGAGTTTAAATTCCTGGTGGGGAATCTGCAGCACAGAAAGATATTGCTGATGGCTGCTGTAACAGTAAGGAAAATTTAAAAAAATTAACTTTTATTTTTCTTACTGTTAAATTAAATAAATATATTTTAATCAAGTTATTTTCAGTTCGTTAACATCTGACACTATAAGGAGTGGTGGCACAGAGGAGGTGGGCCTGTGATCGAAAATTTGTTGGTTCAACTCCCTGTACCGACATCAGAAATGTGGGTGGGATAGGTGAAACACCCACACCTGCCTCCACCTTCATTTGCCCCACTCTGGGCCATTGTGCAAGGCCCTTAACCCCACCATATGCTCCCCCAGGTGCCTTAGATAACAGCTCTCTGCACTACAAAAAGGGCTGTGTTAGCTCCGTGGTCTGTGGTTGTGTCAGGAAGGGCATCTGGCATAAAAATAATTGCCATGTCTTTGTGCAACTTAGATATATCTGTGGCGACCCCTGTTGAAGGAAGAAGCTGAAAAAAAAATAATAATAATCTGACCCTCTGCCATAAACTGCACCACACTACAGTATTTGTAAAATATCACCAGTTTTATAAAGATTTATTTTTAAACTATATATTTAATATCTGCATAGATAACATCATCATCCTAAGATGATCTAGACTCTAGATCATCTTAGGATGATGATGTTATTGTTATCTATGAGTAGAGCAATGGTGGGCTCAAGATGCCTGAGTGAAGCAATGAACTGGGGCAGGTTTCGCTGCCATCTAGTGATATAAAGTCATCGCTTTCTGGTTAACACATTATATACAGGTATGTACAGGTATATTCATTCAACCTTTATTTATGCAGGTTAGTCCCATTAAGCCACTAGGGAGCACAAGCCAGTGTATGTCCTGTGCCGGTCCCAAGCCTGGATAAATGGTGAGTGTTGTGTCAGGAAGGGTATCCGATGTAAAACACTTTTGTCAAAACCTTAATGCGAGTTCATAAAAGTGAAACCATACCGGATCGGTTGAGGCCCGTGTTAACAATGACCGGCGCCACAGGTGCTGTTGACAAACAGGGTGCCGGCGGAAATTGTGCTATCGTTAGTCGAAGACCCCGAGGAGGAAAACGTGTCAGGAGACAGAGGGAGAAGAGGAAAGTGAAGAATGTAGGACTGAAGGTTGCAACTCTAAATGTGGGGACAATGACAGGCAAAGGTAGAGAGCTGGCTGACATGATGCAGAGAAGAAAGGTAGATGTTTCATGTGTCCAAGAGACCAAGTGGAAGGGCAGCAAGGCCTGCAGCATTGGAGCAGGGTTCAAACAGTTTTACCATGGTGTGGATAGAAAGAGAAATGGAGTAAGTGTGGTCCTGAAGGAGGAGTTGGCAAATAATGTAGTAGACACGAAGAGAGTGTCAGATAGGGTGATGTGCCTGAAGGTAGAAGGTCTGATGCTAAACATAGTCAGTGGTTATGCTCCACAGGTTGGATGTGATGGGGAGGAGAAAGATACATTTTGGAAAGATTTGGATGAAGTGATAGAGAGTATTCCCAGGGAGGAAAGAGTGGTGATCGAAGCAGACCTGAATGGACATGTTGGTGAAGGAAACAGAGAGGGATGAGGAAGTGATGGGTAGGTTTGGTGTCAAGGAAATAAACCAGGAAGGACAGATGGTGGTGGATTTTGCCAAGAAAATGGAAATGGCTATAGTCAATACCTATTTCCAAAAGAGGGAGGAACATAGAGTGACCTATAAGAGTGGAGGAAGGAGTACACAGGTCGACTACATTCTGTGTAGAAGAGGAAACCTGAGGGAGATTGGAGACTGTAAGGTTGTGGCAGGGGAGAGCGTGGCCAGACAGCATCGGATGGTTTTGTGTAGAATGACTGTTGTGAAGAAGAGAAAAAGAGTAAAACCAGAGAAGAAGACCAAATGGTGGAAGCTAAAGAAGGAAGAATGTTGTGAGAAATTCAGAGACAAGCTGTTAAAGGCTCTGGGTGGTGAGAAAGAGCTTCCAAGTGAGGAATTAAGTGGATGAGCCACACAATGAAGATCTGGGAGAGAGTTGTGGAAGCAAGATTTAGACAAGAGGTGACTATCTGTGAGCAGCAGTATGGTTTAATGCCAAGAAAGAGCACCACAGATGACATATTTGCTTTGAGGATGTTGATAGAGAAGTACAGAGAGGGTCAGAAAGAACTCCATTGTGCGTTTGTGGATTTAGAAAAAGCATATGACAGGGTGCCAAGAGAGGAGGTGTGGTATTGCATGAGGAAATCTGGAGTGGCAGAAAAGTATGTTAGACTGGTACAGGACATGTATGAAGACAGCAGGACAGTGGTGAGATGTGCTGTAGGAGTGACAGATAGCTTCAAGGTGGAGGTGGGATTGCATCAAGGATCGGCTCTGAGCCCCTTCTTGTTTGCTCTGGTGATGGACCGACTAACAGATGAGGTCAGGCAGGAATCCCCATGGACTATGATGTTTGCAGATGACATTGTGATCTGTGGTGAGAACAAGGAACAGGTGGAAGAGAACTTGGAGAGGTGGAGGCATTCACTTGAAAGAAGATGAATGAAAGTCAGCCGTAGTAAGACAGGGTACGTGTGTGTGAATGAGAGGGAGGCCAGTGGAAAAGTGAGGCTACAAGGAGCAGAGGTCACAAAGGTGCAGGACTTCAAGTACTTGGGGTCCACTGTCCAGGAAAATAGGGAATGTGGGAAAAAAGGGAAAAAGAGAGTCCAGGCAGGATGGAGTGGATGGAGAAAAGTTTCAGGAGTGATTTGTGACAAAAAGGTGTCAGCAAAGGTCAAAGGAAAAGTTTACAAGACAGTGGTGAGACCAGCTATATTGTATGGTCTGGAGACAGTGTCATTGACAAAAAGACAGGAGAAAGAACTGGAAGTAGCAGAAATGAAGATGCTGAGGTTCTCCTTAGGAGTGACAAGGATGGATAAGATCAGGAATGAGATCATCAGAGGTACAGCACATGTTGAACAACTGGGAGATAAAGTTAGGGAGGCCAGACTGAGATGGTTTGGACATGTCCAGAGGAGGGACAGTGGGTATATTGGTAGAAGGATGTTAGAAATGCAGCTGCCAGGAAAAAGACAAAGAGGAAGGCCAAAGAGGAGATATATGGATGCAGTTAGAGAGGACATGAAGGCAGTTGGAGTGAGGACAGAGGATGCAGAGGACAGAGTGAGGTGGATGAGGATGACTCATAAACCCCTGAAAAGGGAAAAGCCGAAAGAAGAAGAAGAAGAAGAAGAAGAAGAAAGAAGAAGTCCCATTAAGTCTTGGGGACTCATTTACAAGAGGAACCTGATTTAAACAAATAATGATGACAACAGTGGACGACAAAGACAACAGTAGACAATCACAAAATAAAAGATAGCATACTAATTGAGAAGAACAAATTAAAAATATATACAGTATTTAAAAACAAAACAAAAACAGCTAGTTTGTAAAACGATGTAGAATAATAAAAACAGGAACATTGGTTTTTGCCAGGAACTCAGCAGATATTTGAATCCCCTTAGAGAGGTCAAGGTCGAGAGCTTCAGATCTTTTGCAAGATATTCCAGGAAGCAGGAACAGAGTATAGGAGAAGGCCCTTTTGCCAAGTTCAGTCCTCACTTGGAACACTGCAGGTATTAATGTTTTGAGAGCACACTTTGTAGTTGCACTCACACAGAGACATGTAGGAGGAGATGTATAAAGGCAACAGACCAAGGAGTGATTTAAAGATGAAATTGTACCAGTGAGAGAGTCTGCGTTCAGTTAATCATGTCTAGTTAACCAGTGAATACAGGGTGCAATGGTGGATATGGTATACAGCTAGTTAGGAATATTTCACACCGTGATAGACAATGTCCAACATCTTCAAGGTGCTTTTAGGGGTGTTCAAGATGATGGCATTGTAATGGACAGATTATGTTATGGACGGTTGTATCCTCTTTATGGACAGATGCGTCCTGTTTTTAGATAGATGTGTCCTTTTTAGGGATAGATGTACCCAATTTAGGGACAGATGTGTCCATTTTAGGCACAAACATTGCCTCTTTATGGACAGATGTGTCCTCTTTAAGGACAGAGGTGTCCTCTTTAGTGACAGACATGTCCTCTTTGTTGACAGAAATGTCCTCTTTATGGACATATGCATCCTCTTTATGGTCAGACGTTTCCTCTTTAAGGACAGATGTGTCCATTTTATGGACCTATGCATCCTCTTTATGAATAGATATTTCCTCTTCATGGACAGACTTGTCCTGTTTAGGGACAGATGTGTACTCTTTATGGAGATGTGTCTTATTTATGGACATATGCATGTTTTTTTTTTATAGACAGATGCATCCTCTTTAGAAACAGATTTGTCCTCTTTATGGACGTACTGTATGTGTTCTCTTCATGGATATACAGTATGTGTTCTCTTTATGGACGTACAGTATGTGTTCTCGTTATGGACGTACAGTATGTGTTCTCTTTATGGACGACAGTATGTGTTCTCTTTATGGTTATACAGTATGTGTTCTCTTTATGGACATACAGTATGTGTTCTCTTTATGGACGTACTGTATGTGTTCTCTTTATGGACGTACTGTATGTGTTCTCTTTATGGACGTACAGTATGTGTTCTCTTTATGGACGACAGTATGTGTTCTCTTTATGGACATACAGTATGTGTTCTCTTTATGGACGTATAGTATGTGTTCTCTTTATGTACATACAGTATGTGTTCACTTTATGGACGTACTGTATGTGTTCTCTTTATGGATTACAGTATGTGTTCTCTTTATGGACATACAGTATGTGTTCTCTTTATGGATGTACAGTATGTGTTCTCTTTATGGATGTACAGTATGTGTTCTCTTTATGGATGTACAGTATGTGTTCTCTTTATGGATGTACAGTATGTGTTCTCTTTATGGATGTACAGTATGTGTTCTCTTTATGGATGTACAGTATGTGTTCTCTTTATGGATGTACAGTATGGGTTCTTTTCATGGACGTACAGTATAAGTTCTTTTTATGGACGTACTGTATATGTTCTCTTTATGGACGACAGTATGTGTTCTCTTTATGGACGTACTGTATGTGTTCTCTTTATGGATGACAGTATGTGTTCTCTTTATGGACATACAGTATGTGTTCTCTTTATGGATGTACAGTATGTGTTCTTTTCATGGATGTACAGTATAAGTTCTTTTTATGGACGTACTGTATATTCATTCAACCTTTATTTAGTCAGGTAAATCTTTTGAACCTCATGGGCTCATTTGCGAAAGCGACCTGCTAAAACTAAAGAACAATGAACAGCAGTGGTAGAATTTCCTTAAACAATAAACAATAAACAAACAAACAATAAACAATAGAAAACAAAAGAGAGAAAAAAAACAAAAGAAAGTTTTTTTTTTTTTTTTAAACAAAGTATCAAAAAACTAGCAAAACATTATAAGGTAGACGTATAAAATCAAAGACAGGAACAAATCTGCATTGGTTTTTGCCAGGATTCCAACAGATTCTGAAAACCATTTAGCGAAGTCAAGGTCGAGAGCTTCAGATCTTTTTGTAAGATATTCCATGAAGCAAGTATATGTTCTCTTTATGGACGACAGTATGTGTTCTATTTATGGACATACAGTATGTCTCTTTATGGACGTACTGTATGTGTTCTCTTTATGGATGGCAGTATGTGTTCTCTTTATGGACATACAGTATGTGTTCTCTTTATGGATGTACAGTATGTGTTCTCTTCATGGACTTACAGTATATGTTCTTTTTATGGATGTACAGTATGTGTTCTATGTATGGACGTACAGTATGTGTTCTCTTTATGGACATACAGTATGTGTTCTCTTTATGGACATACAGTATGTGTTCTCTTTATGGACATACAGTATGTGTTCTCTTGATAGATGTACAGTATGTGTTCTCTTTATGGACATACATTATGTGTTCTCTTTATGGACGTGCAGTATGTGTTCTCTTTATGGACAACAGTATGTGTTCTCTTTATGGACGTAAAGTATGTGTTTTCTTTATGGACGTACAGCATAAGTTCTTTTTATGGACGTACTGTATGTGTTCTCTTTATGGACATACAGTATGTGTTCTCTTTATGGACATACAGTAGATGTTCTCTTTATGAATGTACAGTATGTGTTCTCTTTACGGACGTACAGTATACATTTTCTTTATGGACCTGCTTGCACTTTATGGACAGATGTGTTCTTTTTATGGACAGACAAAAAAGTGGTGAAACAAAAATGATACATAGGGTTTGGAGACAAAAAAAAATCCCTAAC
>JBBPBX010041949.1:0-13920 GCA_038048925.1 Garcialebias charrua | reverse complement strand
GAATGTCTGAACTGCTGCTTTTGGGATTCAAATTTAGTCTTTTAATGATGTACTGTACTGTAATTACTTTAGTCAAGTGGTTATCTACATTTTAATCACTAGATGCTACGAATGCTACTAACTGCACCTTTCAGTTGATTTATTTGTTTCCAATTATCCCATTCTCTTTTGATGCCCTATAACAGCTTTTTGGCATTTGAGAAGGTGTAAACAAATTATTTGTTGTCTTTTTTTAAACAATAAAGGACAGACAATCAAATACATTTTCCAAACATATTAAAGCCAACAAGAAGAGTATTTTGATGCCAGAAAGATTTTTTTTTCTCAAGCCACAGTGTAAACCATCCCAAACTAGCGACTTTCATGCCAGCGATGACAAAAGGAATGAAAGCTTTTAAATGCTTGCCAAATACACACTTTGCACACACAGACACCCTGTTGGCAGGTAACTTCCTGTTTCAGTATCCAGTTGTCTCTGCTGCCATACCAAAGGCTCTTCCGTTGTGTTTGAAGCGAAACAAGCCGCCTCTGCCCTCATAGAAGTGGCAAGAGGGGAACCTGAGCTGAGCATTCTGAGAGAGAAGGGACATCCCCAGGAGATCAGCCAACGGAAACAGAAAAGGGAACAAAAGTGTGCATTTGTGGAAGAGAAACGTGTATGGCACTTGCACACAGAGGGCCTTGTTGTGATCTAAAACAAGAAGAGAAGAGGGACTGAGGAGCAGCCAACATCAGTTTGAGCAACAGTGTCACTTAGGTTCTCCCCCGACCGTCAGGGTTAGTTTATGATCATCCTTTTTAAATCCTCTCATTGTTTTCTCATTGTCTTATATCATGATGTATTAACCAGTTTGTTTCCTGGCTAAACTCTCTGGGACACTTTAATTTTCTAAATATGTTTTGTAGTTGAAGCAAAAAAAAAAAAAAGAAGAAGAAGAATTTCATCAGAATTTATAGCTTGTATTGTTTTGATATCATCACTGTTCAGAACTTGAAAACAACAAAAAAGTTGTTGTAATCAGTGATGTCAGTCGGACCACTTTTTTCAGTAACTAGTAATCTAACGCGTTGCTATTTCAAAATCCAGTAATCAGATTAAAGTTACTTATCCAAATTACTGTGCGTTACTTTTTTTCGGCATTTTCTGGAGTACTGTCATTTAATTTTATTTCCTCAATGCATCTCGGGGAGTGATAAAAAAAAAAAAGACTCAAGGAGTGACGTCTGGTCTATCAGAGTCAGAGTCAGAGAGTCTTTATTGTCATTTGCACCGCATGTGGTACATGTGATGAAATTCGTTCACCTGTGGCTGTGATACCGACACCAGGCATGACAGAAACGTAAACAATGGACTGAGGTGTTCACGGAGCCGAGAGGAGGAGACTCACTTTACCTCAGTAACAATGGAGCGAGGAGTAAGATATGCATTTTGCAGCTGGAAATACAGGAACTATTTTGAGTTTACTTCAGCGAAGGATGACAACATCAAGGTTCGTTGTACCCTCTGTGCGAGAAAGTGCTGTCTAGCTTCAAAAACACCACATCAAATCTGAAGAAACATTTGGAGTCACAGCACGGGACAGTTAAACTGATGGAGCAAGTCTCGCCAGGTGGTTGCAGAGACCTGCACCTGCGACAGAACGTCCCCCGCCACCCAAACAACAAAAGCTTGACTTCGGTGCAAAACGAGTAAGTGGGAAAGAATTTAAAAAGTTGGTTGGACGGTTTATAGTTGAAGCTGAAAGCTGCTGAAAGTAACTAATAAAGTAACTTAGTAATCCAATAATTCTCAGTCGGGTCATCTGGACAGTTTCTTTTTTATAGAAACGTTTCACCCTCTACAGGGAGTCCTCGAGTTACGTCGCCCTCGACTTACGACAACCCGGACTTATGAATGCGCTCTGAACGCTAGTATGCGCTGTGTTTATAGATGAATGTGTGGTGTAATGTGGTTAGTGTGTTAGCTAACCGTTTGTAAATAAACTTCTGTGCATGTTTATGGACTACTGTAGTATGTACGCTTGTTCAGTCTCATGTCGATTCTAATGTCGATAAACGGGTCTGCGGCGCAGCGTACGAACGCATGTTCTGAGTTCCGACTTATGTCAAAATCGGGTTACGAACGGCCTGTAGGTCCGGAACTCGTTCGTAAGTTGGGGACTCCCTGTATCTGGAGGGCTTCATCAGTCATAGGACTTCCAGCAAACTGTTTCCCCCACCAAGAAGTAAACACCTTAAGTAGACCAACCAGTTTGCTGGAGCCAAGATGGTTTCTGTGGGCCGTCCTGTCTCTCGTCGACTCCTCCCAGGCAGGCAGCCACAGCCAAAGTGGTTCAAGACAAGAAAGTTCATGCTCAATAATCCAGGTACCAAATCCAATAATTCTCAGTCGGGTCATCTGTAATCTAACAGTTACTTTCCAAATCAAGTAATCAGTAACTTAACTACCGTAAGTTACTTTTCCCAAGGACTAATCAGTAACTTAACTAAGTTACTTTTTCAATGTAACTATGCCATCACTGGTTGTAATACATTTGCACTCACCTTGCAGGTAAAAGTTTAAAACAAAGAGCTCCCACTACTTGTTAAGTGTTGAGAGATGACTCTCAGCTACTGCCACACCAAACTTTACCTTGATATCTGTAAAATTGGCCTGCATTGTTGTGTTTGCTAAGGTTGATTAGCTGTAGCTACCCTCTTGAATTCAAAGGTTAATTAAATGTAGATGCACATAGAATGCTTTTCTTTGATGAGTTTCATTCAAATCTGCCGGGTGGTTTATATGAACACGCACACATATGAAGACACCATTTGACTATCTCCCACCTTTCATAGCAGTGGGTGAGGATAACATCATGATGCTAGTATATTTTTAAAAAGCCTTTACACAGTTTTTTATACACCAGTCGAAAGCGCATCTTATTGTTCCGTCCATCCTCTTGTCCCGCCCAGTACTTCTGATCCACTCAAGATCTACTGTATGTATTGTCACTAGATGGAGTGTTGCATGCTCTTTCCATCAACCCATATCCAAGGTCAAGGTCACAAACCAAGGTTAAACTTAAAATAAGTTATTTGTTTGTCCCGCCCAAAACTTCTGATCCCCTTAAGACAATTTTACGAAACTTGATGCAAATTTTACCACCGCCACATGGTGTGTCGTGAACCTTTTTCATCACCCCAGCTTCAAGGTCAAGGTCACAAATCAAGCTTAAATGATCAACAAGTTCTTTGCTTGTCCAGATCATTGCTATAGATTGCTTTATAGCTATATAAGTTGTCGATGGGCAAATTATACAAAGCTGTACTCTAGTTGATAATTCTTGACAAGGAATATGACAAGATTAAAAGGCTAATGAGAAAATAAACTGAAGACAGATTATATAAAAATATTCTAGTTGCCTCACGTCCATTAATCTGTAAACAACAAAATCATGTCTGCATACATTTGAATTATTTTGCAAACGCTTATGAAACATTCACACTATTGTGAGCCGTTTTTCTTCTGTGCGTTGTTCAGCATCTTTCTTGTTCCACAATTTTTGTGCTTTTCAACAAATCATAAATCAAAACATTCAGCTCTTTCAGGACAATCCTGCTATGACTTTTGGTATTGGTGCAACTTTGGCTTTTTGAACTATTTAGCCTTTTCTGCCACTTTTTTTTTTCTCATAGAAAATGAATTGAGCTAATTTTACATCCTTCAAATCTTTAGATCTGTTTACAACTTTTTACAGATTCTTTCACATTTTGTCCTGGTTCAGCTTCTTTCAGCTTCCTTGTGCAAATTTCAGTTACTATTTAGCTGTTGTTGTGCTAATTTTAGTCTTTTCAGCTAATTACACATTTTTTGAACGCATTTCAACTTTTTTCAGCCTAATTCAGCAAAAATGTGCTCTCTCCATTTCCTTCTGATAATTTAAGCTTCTTTCTGCCTTTTTAGCTAGTTTTCAGTCGTGTTTAGCTAATTTCAGCCTTTTCAGATAATTTCCGCTATTTATCCCCATTTCTTTCTGCTTTCTTCTGCTAATTTAAGTTTATTCTACCTGTTCAGCTATCTTTTTAGCATTTTCTAGCTCATTTCAGCTGTTGTCAGAAAAAATTCAAGTATTTTTGTGGTAATTTATTTTACTTTGTACTTTCAGCCTAATTAACCTCTTTATGCTGATTTCAACTTGTTATGCTCCTTTCAGCCAAATTATGCTTGTTTCAGCTTTGTTTCTATTCCAGCTACTATTTAGCTGTTTTATGTTAATTTTAGCTTTTTCAGCTAATTCCACTTTTTTATTTTTTTATTTATTATTTATTATTTTTTATTTTTTTAAACTTATTTTTATACCTTACTTCAACTTTTCCCCCTTCCTTCTGCTACTTTAAGCTTCTTTCTGTCTTCTGCTACTTTTCAGCCATTTTTTTTCTAATCTCAACTTTTTTTTCTAATTTTCCAATTGTGCTAATTTCTGCTTATTTAAACATTTTTAAGCAAATGTGTTCTTTTTGCTTTCATCTGCTAATTTAGGCTTGTTCTTCCATTTCAGCTATAATTCAGCTTTGTTTTTTGTTGTTGCTAATTTCAGCTGTTTTCTGAGCAAGTTTTTCTGCAATAAGCATTCCCACTGCATTTTAGCAGGAATTGCAATTTCTCTCATTCTAGGTTCAAAGTTGTTGAATCATGTCATACCTCCAGACAGAAACCGTAGACATGTAGTGATAAGCCAGACGTACAGACAATTTACACCCACAGCGGAAAGATTTGTGATCGGAGACACATGTTCAGTGCAGGCTGTGCCACTCGCATCTTTATTGGCGTCAGGACCAGAAGAGGAGACATCAGGTAATTAAAAAGAAAGTGAGAAAAAAAGAACAGGAGGAAGAGGGAGTGAGGGAAGCGGGCAGAGTGGGAGGGAAGGCAAAAGAGGCCAGTCGAGAGAAGGATAATGGACAACATCAGGCAGCATTGCCTGAAAACAAACTGTCATTAGAGAAGCCATTTGCAACAGACAAGTTAAAGAGATTTGGTTGCACTTCATGGCACAGTTCAAGTAAACTGGACTGTTTTGTTTTATATTGTACATCATGTCGTAAACAAGGGAACGTTTTAGACATGTAAAAATCCCATGAAGCTGAGTTAATGTAGACGACGACTGTGGGGAAACAGCGTGTTGCTGAATGGTCAAGGTGTGTCAGTAGCAATATCTACGCAACGGGGTGTTCTGGCATCAGTCGTTGTTCTTTTGAAATTTGTGTGCACAAATGAATGTGCTTGAGAAAAGGAGCTACAAATGCAATTAGAGAAAACAAACACTTTAAGCTGAAATTTAAAAAAAACAGTGCATGAAAAATCAAAACTGAACTTTGCCATGGGAGCACATCATAACAGCAGTGAAGGATGACACAACATGGTGCATTTAGGACCCTGTCCACAAAAACATGGAATTTGAGCAAAAACAAACTTACTGCTGCATTCCATCCAATTTGGTGGAAGGTCCATATTTAATAAGGCACAGTTGGTAGAGCTGCTGCCTCTCAATGAGCAGGTTGTCCCAGTTCTAATCTCGGGCTGGGGGCCTTTTTGGGTGGAGTTTGCATGTTTGCACCAGTGACCTCCGCGACCTAAAAAAGGAAGAAGCAGGTAAAGATAATAGATGAATGGTGAGCCCATAACATTTAATAACTTAGAAGCTTTAACACAATGCTGTTGTCTTATTTGAAGTGGTTTTCCTAAAAAAAGAAAATAAAAAAAAAGAATAAAAACACATGCAGAGTTCCATTTCCAGAGAAAAAGGGTTGTTTCCCCCAAATCAAGGCGGGGACTTTGTGCAAAGGCTAGCAACAGTATCATTTTTATGTTGTTTCAACCTTGAATCAATACAAAAACGGTATTTTAGGAGACCCCAAATATATATTTTTTGAAATTGGATTCCTTGGGAAAAAAATCTTGCAACACCATTGTTGCATTTACATGTTCACAGCCAAAAAACAATATTTTAGAAATTTTAATTTAGACCCGCCTCTAATCTGACCTCCAACAGGAGGGCATCTGTTACTTTGTTACATTTCACACCCATGCATGTTCCATGTGTTACAGCGCCACACAAAGGCCTGGCATAGTTATGACAACGTTTTGAATTTTTATATTCACTCATGGAGGATATTTTCTATTCAGAGTACGGTAGTCAAGGCTAAAATCCTAGAACTACTGTATGTGCACACTGCAGAAGCACATGACTATTGTGAACACAAACTAAGTATGACACTAATTATTTGACCAAAGATGGCAATTTACCAGGAATACAAATCGTCATCGTCACCTAACAGATTACTTTAAATCGTAATTTATTAATAATCAAACAAGACAACAGAATTGCTAAAACCACCACTAGACGGGGGCAGGCATGACTAAAACAACTGTGTGTATGACAAGAAAGTCCATGCTCAATAATCCAGGTATCAAATCCGATAATTCTCAATCAGGTCATCTGGACAATTTCAGAAAATAAATTGTCCAGAGGACCTGATTGAGATTTATCGGAACTGTGTGTATGGTTCTTCAACCCATGTCAACAGAAAATAAAGAGTAAAAAGTTCACGGAGCTGCCTGAGTGAACTCTGTAGCACCCAGTTGTTATGTTAACTCAGAAAAGATGTCTAACACGCCTGCTCTCAGAGCTGACCACAAACTCAGCTCTATTCACATGGAGGTTTTGTGTCCTGTTTGTGAATCATAGACGTTTCAGATGACCGGTAATTAAATTTACATCGTTCCATTGAAGACTTACTATAGAATCTGTAGCACTATGTGAAGTTAAAGGTAAGTCAGCAGAGCCAAACTGTACATTAGAAAAAGGGGAAAACAGCAATATCCAGGACAAAACTGTCTATAATAGACACGAGCCTCGTTTTGTCTTCCTCAACATCTTACTTTGCATTTTACTTTCGCAAGTGTCTGTGCAGTTCATCTCCATGCATGCCTATGCACACAGCTTGGCTCTATAAATGCCTTTGTGTGCATGTATGTATGTGCCTGGCTGTACGGTGATTAAATATTTAACTGGAACTGTCAGACTTACTCAGGAAGAACTTCGCCTAAAGCCATGTCCATCTTAGACCTAGCAAGCAACAAAACAATTGAGGAAGGAAAAAAAGTGAAGAATAACCAACCTTTTGCTGTGGATAACAAATAGAAACACAACTGCATTAAAACGGTGCAGATTTCACAGTTTTTACATATCTGTTCATTTTGAACCCGACAGTGAATAAAGATGGGAAGACACTCTGAACTGTCATTATAGAAATATTAAAACGTACCCTCTTTTTAATTGTTTGTTTCCTGTTGTCATGGTAGCTGCAAGAAAAGTTGCTTTGTGTCAGGCGCCTGTTGGGTTGACCCCGTATTTGAAGCTGACAAGCACTCAGAAAACACTCTGCGGTGCTTGAATGCTTTAGTTTCACATGCCTACGCAGGTATGCATACATGCACAGGGACACAGATATACCTGCACGCTCACAGAAACACACACAGACACACACACACACACACACAGGTTGATTTGAGTCTGTCAGTCTTGCACAGAGATGTAGACGGAATAAGTTAAATAACATTTTGTTCAGAGATACTTTATATAATAAAAATAATAAAAGCTTAGCTCTTACACAAATACATACTGTATTTTCTGGCGTATAAGTCACACCTTTTTGCATACATTTGCAAGTCCTGCGACTTATACAGCGAAGCGACTTATTTATGTTTTTTCCCCACATTATTTATAACCCAATATTTGGCTGAGATCTGACAATTTCATTCATTCTGACATGGAAAATATTAAACATTAACACCTGCAACTTCTAGAGGGCCCTTAAGCTTTATGGCAAGCCAAGTGTCACATTAATAGGTAAACGTGGCTGTTAATGAGAGACTTGGCTTGCCATACCAAGCAATCTTCGTCTCGCCCCAGAACACTTGGAGCAGCTGATTTGACCATCAAAGTGCATTTATTAAGGAAACGTTAAACTGACACACACCTTTACTATAATGTTGAGCAAACAAACAATTGTTTTTAGGTGGTTATCTTGTTAAATTTCAAAGAAATGCACAGCGAATCATCCCTCTGAGCGCTCTCGCTTCCGCGAATCGGCTTTTGAAATGCAGCTGATTTGACCATTGAAGTGCATTTATTAAGGAAAAGTTCAACTGAGACACACCTTTGCTATAATGTCGAGCAAACAAATAATTGTTTTTAAGTGTTAATCTCGTTAAATTCTTGTTAAAGTCCTCGTGTGCTCCCACGGCTGCCATTTTTTCAGCCAATCAATTTTTGGCACAACACCAGCCCACGTTTCTGGGTGGTCGGCGGTGATGCATAATAGATGCAACTTATACAGTGAAGTGACTTATTTATGTTTTTTTTTCACTTTATTAAACATTTTTGGACTGATGTGACTTATACGCCAGAGCGCAGCGTATGGCGAAAATTACAATATATTTAAAAATGAAGGCTTTTTCATCAGACCTTGAAAATAACTCAAATAACTTTATGTGCTATCCAGTGATGCTGTGATGTCACACTCAGCGTGCATGTTGTGAAGGTCTTTCAGCTACAAAGTACTACATGTACAATTTTAGCTCAATATCTGTCCAATTGACTGAATTATTACCATTTTTGTGCTGGCTGTGCTGTTGATTTACTGCAGTGTCAAATTTAAATTTATTAGACTCTCAAAGTTATTCAGTGGCATATGTACACCCACTGATTATGATCTGAAATATTAATTTAAAATTAGAGCAAGTGTTCATGAGATATTTTGCTAACAGAAAAATTGTGTTGGCTCCAGCACTAATGCTGAGGTTTCAAGCAGAAAGGCATTAAGTAAGTCTTGTTGTGATTGACTACTAGCTACAACTGTGAACAGAAGTATCATAACTTTAGCTCAATATCAATTAAACTGATAAATTATAGCCATTTTGTGTTTTTTAAATAAGCTTCTTATGGCAGCCATGTTGAATTGTGTTTGCTCCAAAAGTCATTAAATCCTAGATGTACATCAATTGATTATTTCTTGAAAGTTTCATTAAAATCTGGCAAGTGGTTCACGAGACATTTTGCTAACAGACAGACACGTGAACACACACACACACAAGGCAGATAATAAAAATCAGAATAGTTAGCAGAAAAACAAGGATAGATCACTTCTGTTGTCAATAGAGAAAAATAGATAAAACTACAGTTCTAACAGACAAATAAGCTCAACCCTGAGCTTCCTCGTCTTTAAACTGTTAGCAAAATGACGCTAACGCCTCGACACTTAGGAGCAACAATGAATAAGTAAAACAAAGTCACGCAGCCACATTATTCATGTGCTATCTGTTGGAACTGTGTTGCCTCGGTAAGTGAAGAGGTGGAAAAGTGGCCCAGCTCTCTCCTCCTCTCTGCTCCGGCTGATTTGGAGCGAATGAGCCTCTCGTTCTGTAAGCTGCGTAAATATTTCAGCATATCAGACGGCCTCTCCAAGCCCAGCCGCAGCCCTGTGTCGTTGACCATTAGTGCTGACCTGCAGCTCCTGCTTCTCTATCCTGTCCTGTGCTTGTTTGTTTCCTCCACTGTTATCGTGTGAACGCTGACTCAGCACTCACACTTTGGTTTCTGTATGGCTTTTACAACCTATGGAAGCGTATTGCATTTAGCCATGAAAAATTTTTTTGGGAGCTTATGTAGTAAAAACGTGATACGTATGTACAGGTAGTAATAACGTGATACTATGTAGTAAAAACGTGATACTATGTAGTAAAAACGTGATACTATGTAGTAATAACGTGATACGTATGTAGTAATAACGTGATACTATGTAGTAAAAACGTGATACTATGTAGTAATAACGTGATACGTATGTAGTAAAAACGTGATACTATGTAGTAAAAACGTGATACTATGTAGTAATAACGTGATACGTATGTAGTAAAAACGTGATACTATGTAGTAAAAACGTGATACTATGTAGTAAAAACGTGATACGTATGTATAGATATAGCATTTGCCAGTATTTCAGGAGGGGCGGCTCCTTTAAATATATAGTAGACCTGCAGACTGCCACATGCCTCAGATAGCACAATGGATAGCGCGTCTGCCTTCCACTCCAACGACCCAGGTTCGATTCCGACCTGATTGAACAATTTTTTAAAATTGGATAAATAAACTAAAAAAGGAATTTGTGTCGAACCGGTTAACACCATAGACTTAATATGCCTGTGGTTAACACAAATTCCTTTTTTATTTTATTTATGCTGAAAATACTTTGCATATTTTGTATGATGTAGAAACGTATTCCTCCACATGGTGGCAGTAGTAGGCTTTTTTCCTGCATGGACAACTGGTAAAAAGAGTAAGAACAAGTTTGCCCATGCTGTTTTTAGCCTGCATGCTAACACGTAATGGCTAATTTGCAGAATTTGATCAGGTTTTACTTACTTCATGCTTGGTCTAAGACATGGAGAGATACTGATACTGATAGAGGGGGCGGTTCCTTTAAATATAGAGTAGACCTGCAAACTGCCACGTGTTTTTCCTTCTGTACAGTCCCATTCTGTTCAGGATTCTTCTCAGAGTGCTCATATGATGATTATGTCATCAACAGTGCGCAGCAGCATCAGTATCTCTCCATGTCTTAGACCAAGCATGAAGTAAAACCTGATCAAATTCTGCAAATTAGCCATTACGTGTTAGCATGCAGGCTAAAAACAGCATGGGCGAACTTGTTCTTACTCTTTTTACCAGTTGTCCATGCAGGAAAAAAGCCTACTACTGCCACCATGTGGAGGAATACGTTTCTACATCATACAAAATATGCAAAGTATTTTCAGCATAAATAAAATAAAAAAAGAATTTGTGTTAACCAGAGGCATATTAAGTCTATGGTGTTAACCGGTTCGACACAAATTCCTTTTTTATTTTATTTATCCAATAAAAATCTTATCTCCCTTAGAGATAGGGTGAGAAGCTCAGTCATCCGGGAGGGACTCGGAGTAAAGCCGCTGCTTCTCCACATCGAGAGGAGCCAGTTGAGGTGGCTCGGGCATCTGGTTAGGATGCCTCCTGGACGCCTCCCTGGTGAGGTGTTCCGGGCATGTCCCACCGGGAGGAGACCCAGAGGAAGACCCAGGACACGCTGGAGGGACTATGTTTCTCGGCTGGCCTGGGAACGCCTTGGGATTCCCCCAGAGGAGCTGCTCCAAGTGGCTGGGGAGAGGGAAGTCTGGGCCTCCCTACTTAGGCTGCTACCCCCGCGACCCGACCCCGGATAAGCGGACGAAAATGGATGGATGGATGGATTAAAAAAAAGGAAAAAAGTTTCACCATGTCAGGCTCAAACCTGGGTTGATGGAGTGGAAGGCAGATGCGCTATCCATTGTGCTATCTGAGGCATGTGGCAGTCTGCAGGTCTACTATATATTTAAATGAACCGCCCCTCCTAAAATACTGGCTACACTATATCTATATATACGTATCACGTTATTACTACATAGTATCACGTTTTTACTACATAGTATCACGTTATTACTACATACGTATCACGTTGTTACTACATAGTATCACGTTTTTACTACATAGTATCACGTTTTTACTACATACGTATCACGTTATTACTACATAGTATCACGTTTTTACTACATAGTATCACGTTTTTACTACATAGTATCACATTTTTACTACATAAGCTCCAAAATTTTATTTTCATGGTTGACTGCAATACGCTTCCGTAACAATCAGACCACTTACTAGCCAATAATATATCAAACAAATCAGCTCATTCAGAAGATCCATGCAATGCCTTGTGGTGTTTGTAACTTTTCAAAATATTTGTTATTTAAAAGTCAAAATTATGAGTTTGCACCCAAAGAAAAAGAAATATTGTTTTTGTGTGTCTGTGTTTGCGAAGTTGGTAAAATATTTGATGGATTTTAGGAAAACTTTTAGAACGTATTTTTTGGATGTACATCTACAACAAAATTGACCTTTGGAGTCAAGTCCATTTAAGATGGCTGCCACAGCTTATTGACCCCCAAACATCTCCAACTTAGTCAACTTTACCGATTATGTTTGATGCAACTAACTAATCATATCAGTTCAGCATTTGAAACTTTGTTTTTATTTATTGCAGTCAAGATTGTATTTTAGTTAAATATCTCATGAGCCTGTACGAACTTTAATCAAACTTCCATCCATCCATTACCCACTTCTTCCATTTTGAGTTATGGGGGTTGCCGGTGCCCATGTCCAGCAATCACTGTGCGAGGGGCGGGGGACACCCTGGACAGGTCTCAAGTCCATCACAGGGACATAGAGACAAACGAGGCAAACAACCATTCACTCTCTCCCTCATACCTAGGGACAATTTAGAGTTACCAATCAGCCTAACATGCATGTTTTTGGTCTGAGGGAGGAAACCGGAGTACCTGGAGAAAACCCATGCATGCAGGGAGAGAACATGCAAATTCCACCCAGGAAGGCCCCCGGACTGGGATTTGAACTGGCAACCTTCTCGCTGAGAGTCAGCAGCTCTACCAGTTGCGCCACCATGCTGCCCTTAATCAAATGTACACAAAGCAATTATTGGGTTAACTTTTATTAACTTTTGAAGGCAACCCAATTTATGAAACCACTACAGTCAAGTGACGTCCTGTTAAACACATAACAATGGGTATAGCTCAACCAGTTCTACAAATATTGGGAAAAAAAGAGGTGTTAGTAGCCAAGAGTCATCCTCGACATACACTTGAAGAAAATTTGTGTCTTGTGAGATGTTGCATAAGACTGTGCATAATGTCCTTTACAAGGTTTCACCAAAACACTATGACCCTTCGCATCATAAGACAGTTTTAGTTTGATGAGAGCAATCTGCTAGGCTTCCAATTTGTTCAGGTGCCATTTTGTAACATCTACTTTAAGCTGAAGTCTGTTCAATTTACTTAATCTCAAGAGCAATTATCTTGGAAAGACCTGAACGTGACCTCCTCGGTTTCTTCTAATACCACTTCTTGTTTACATTATGAACTGAGGAATCAGTTTCTCTGAAAACATTTAGCCATTTTCTAAACTTCTGTCATGCTGACATCAATTATTTTAATTTTCAGAGCTCTTGGCATTTGAATAGAGGAGTCCATGGCTGCTGATGGTTGGGATGAGCTTTGAGGAATCAGGGTGTCCATAAAGTTTTCAAATTTGCATTGCATAGCCTTTACCAATCATGAGTTTGAAAAAGCCACAATGCTAACCCACTCATCAAGGCCTGATCTGAAGATAGATGTTGTCTGAAAGCTCAAATCTTTTGGAACAACTGTTTTGCACAGGGCTGTTGCATATTGGGGTTATTGGGGTCATCTTCCATTAGTTCCGAAGTCAGGTCACAGGGACAGTAGCTTGAACAGGAAAGCCCAGACATCTCTTTCCACAGCCACCTCTTCCAGCTCTTCTGGGAGGACCCTAAGGCATTTCCAGGCCAACTGAGAGACCAAGTCTCTCCAGCAGGTCCTGGGTCTTCCCAAGGGGGTCTTCCCAATTAGACATGCCTGAAGCACCTCCCTAGGGATGGGACCAGGAAGCATCCTTACAAGATGCCTGAATGACCTCAACTGGCTTCTCTCGATGTAGAGTCTGAGTCTCTCCCAGATGTCTGAACTTCTCACCCTATCTCTAAGGAAGAGTCCAGCTACAATGCAGAGGAAACTGATTTCATCCACCTCTATCCGCAATCTCGTTCTTTCATTATCCAGAGTTCATGGCCATAGGTGAGGGTAGGAACATAGATCCATCCATCCATCCATCCATCCATTTTCATCCGCTTATCCGAGATCGGGTCGCGGGGGTAGCAGCCTAAGTAGGGAGGCCCAGACTTCCCTCTCCCCAGCCACTTGAAGCAGCTCCTCTG
>JBBPBX010041948.1:0-20630 GCA_038048925.1 Garcialebias charrua | reverse complement strand
GGGGGGCGTGGTGGCGCGGGGGGGGCGCGTTGCGTGGCACACGGTGGTCGACATGAGTGGCGCGGGGGGCCACGCGCGGGTGGCGCAAGGTGGTGGACGTGGGGGGGGGTGTTGAAGCCGCTTTAATTAAACCAATATGTGGTTGCATTTAATTGTTTTTAAACTCAAACACCTCAATCCCACCTGTTCTATTCACCTGCTCGTGCACGCGCGAGGTTATTTACATAATTCCCACCCCTCAAAACACCATATAAGGATATCGTTTCCTGCCACCGCGAGCAGGAAGTGTCCATTCATTCCGGCCTTTATGCGTCAGAAAACACACAAACGCGTTTGGCGGATTAAAATTGACTCGCCTTTGATCATAGTGTCAGCCCCGGATCTGAGCGCAGACCCACACAGAATACAGATGACATCAGTAAGCGCCCACAGTCAACAGGCAGTTTATATTAAAAATGACATGAAACAACTGAATAAGCTGGTTTCGCTTTTTTCTCCCCTGTCCCTGCAGCGGCGCTGTGTATGTGTGTGTGTGTGTGTATGTGTATGTGTGTGTGTGTGTATGTGTGTGTGTGTGTGTGTGTGTGTGTGTCGACAGTGGCGCGTGGCGTGGTTGCGCGGGCGCGTTGCGTGGCACACGGTGGTCGACATGAGTGGCGCGGGGTGGGGGCGCGTGGCGTGGTTGCGCGGGCGCGTTGCGTGGCACACGGTGGTCGACATGAGTGGCGCGGGGTGGGGGCGCGTGGCGTGGTTGCGCGGGCGCGTTGCGTGGCACACGGTGGTCGACATGAGTGGCGCGGGGTGGGGGCGCGTGGCGTGGTTGCGCGGGCGCGTTGCGTGGCACACGGTGGTCGACATGAGTGGCGCGGGGTGGGGGCGCGTGGCGTGGTTGCGCGGGCGCGTTGCGTGGCACACGGTGGTCGACATGAGTGGCGCGGGGTGGGGGCGCGTGGCGTGGTTGCGCGGGCGCGTTGCGTGGCACACGGTGGTCGACATGAGTGGCGCGGGGTGGGGGCGCGTGGCGTGGTTGCGCGGGCGCGTTGCGTGGCACACGGTGGTCGACATGAGTTGCGCGGGGTGGGGGCGCGTGGCGTGGTTGCGCGGGCGCGTTGCGTGGCACACGGTGGTCGACATGAGTGGCGCGGGGGGTCACGCGCGGGTGGCGCAAGGTGGTGGACGTGGGGGGGGGGGGTGTTGAAGCCGCTTTAATTAAACCAATATGTGTGGTTGCATTTAATTGTTTTTAAACTCAAAATATTTTCTAAATAACGAAATATAAAGTTATTAGTGGAGAAAGACCGTCTGGATAACAGCAGACTGACGCTCCTAAAATATACGACAGGTCTGGACCACACGTAAATTTTGTTCGTATCTGAGAAAAATCCTAGGATACGAAAACATTGTTGGATGCCACAAATGATCCTAAATCACTCGTACGCACAGTATAAGCACAAATCTGTGCGTACGAACGGTTCGTGCATGAGGGCCATTGTTCCAGGTGAATGTTTCCCACAGCGAGCGTCCTCTTTTCTTTTAACAACAGTCTGTAAATACATCAGTACTGGGACCAGATGCTGGAAGTGTGTCTGTGCCAGAGACACTAATGCACCCCCATACCATCAGAGAGGCAGGTTTCTGAACTGCATGCTAAAGCACCAGCTTCTAACGTTATCAGCCATTAAATGGCCATTATTAGTTCTTATCATCCCCATATGTTGTGGTCAGACTGCTCCTCCTGTACCTCCTAGTAGGTTTAAAAGTACGTTGTTAGCGTTGGTAGCGATGATAATAGGCTCCGTTTTTAGCCAGCGGGTTCGGATGTTGTCAGTCCATACAATGGGCATTATCAACTGTTATCATCCCCATATATAGCCGCGAAACTGTCCAATCTACCTCCTAGCATGTTTCAAAGAACGTTATTAGCGTTATAATCGCTGTGAGTAGGCAGCGTGTTTCCGTAAACCCGGATGTGTGTTTTTGTTTTTTTCAGCTTATGTAACAGTTTTCCTAAACCTAACCTTAAACCTGACCCCGAGGACCAACCCTAAACCTAACCCCCTTACCCTTGTGCCTAAACCTAACCAAGACCCTAAACCTAACCAAGACCCTTTACTCTAAACCTAACCATGTAGCTAAAGACGGAGCCTGCTGTCATCGCTTGTAACGGTGACAACGTACCTTTAAACTTCCTAGGAGGTGCAGGAGGGGCAATCTGACCGCTATGTATGGGGATGATAATAACTGATAAGGGCCATTTAATGTTTGATAACATCCGAAGCGGGTGTTTAGATGGGGAACAAGGAGAGAGGTCAGGATGGTGGAGCTCCAAGAGATGCCAGTTAATTTGATTGCCTTCCTTACAGTTGGTGTTATGAGACGAAGCGAGGAAGAAGGTCCACAAGGATTCCAGCATGAAGGAGGAGGGTGTCTCAGGTGTGGCAGGCAAGTGGCTGGAAGGTGGGCAGACAGCTGAGGAGGTCCACAAGCAGTTCAGGGTTTCCTCTGAGTAGTCCAGGATCCAGTGGAGCTCAGGCGAGGAGGCTGAAACACGGAGAAAGTGCACGGCAACTTTAACTATTGCAGTTATTTAAGGGGTTTACTAGAAGCATAAATCCCGGCAGGTATGAAATGCTTCAGCAGAGAGTAGAGATCTTCTGCAGCCTGATGGCTCATCATCAGAGGACTGGGTCGCATGGTTCATGTGGTTGATTAGGTGCCATCTTGGAACTCCAGAGGCTGCAGATAACTGAACCCCCACGTTTGTAAAATTAGCAAATCATTACATTCTGTTTTTATTTACATTTTAAAATAGCCCAACATAAAAAAATGGTTTTAATTTTTTCATCCTGACCTTTTTATTCACCTACTTCACAAATGTCACAAACACATAGAACGAGTTGAACAAATATTTAAAGTGGTCAAAACATTTATTTTATTTTATTTACAACATCAAAAATATTTAAATAAAAGTAAGGCTGTTTGTTCATCAGTAGAGTTGATAAAGGAACAATCTTTTTCACTTCTAGTGTCACCACTCGTTCACTCAGTGCTCCACTTGTTTTGTTCCTGTCACACAATAACATTGATTTAGTCTGACTCGTTTCATGAAGCTTTCCGTGCACAAGCGATTGTGCAAATCTTTTAAATTGAAGGTTCCTCCACCCAAAAAGCCAGTAATAATAACCGCGGCACACTGAACGCTTCTTCGGCTTTCACGGAGACGCTTCGTTCCATAATGACTGAGGGATTGTCTGCTGCATGATGATGAAAAATGACATGAAATGAATGACACAGCCATAAATGACTCATTCTTGTTATTGGCTCAACAGCCTGTGATTTGTCTAACAACCTGTAATTTCTTATAGTGAGCTGGAGTCATGAGAACAGGAAGTGCATGCAGTTGGCCTGGCTATAGAGCGTGTTTGTATGTGATGAGGATCAGTGTGTAGTGAAAATTGCTTCAGCTGGGAATGACTCTGGAATAGCAACTGTGAGGTAAAAGCCTTGAATTATTTAGTGCTGCTCGTACAGTATATTATGCACGGAACCACGCTGCTTCCCTCTGCTCACATCATCGCAGCCAGGCCATGCTGCATGCAGCCAAACCTCCATGACAGGTTGTGTTTTCATTACGTCGTGGTAACTCTGAAGCTGAGCTGCCTTTCAGGCTTCAGCAGAAACACGTCAGTCATCTCAGCGAGGGGGTCACGAGTTTCACTTTTAATCAGACGTCTCGAAGAGATGAGAGTGATGAGTTCAGCTCTTTGAGCTACGACGGCGGCTCATCGAAGCTGGAAGCCGATCAAGGGTCAATTAAAACCAGAGGGACAAAAACGTTGGTCGTTTTGTGATAAATTATAATTTTACAAAGACAATCTGAAACTAGACGAATTCTATTTCCTGCGAAAATGCCGTGCGGATGCTTATTGCAGAAGAGCTTGCTGAGAAACAGCTGAAATTAGCTAAATACTTGCTGAAATGTAGCTGAACTGGAAGAACAAGCTGAATAATGAATAAATAAGTTTGTTTTCTGATCAGTCTTAAAAGTCTGAAATGTCCAGACATTGTGTGTATATCTGTCAATACTGGAGAACTGGGAGATAAGAAGTTAAACCGTGCTGATTTCATCATCACAGGAATAGTCAGTTTATTGATCAAGTCATCTCCGGAGATTTGTTCTAATTCAAAATTAGGGGTAAGGGAGAGATACTCTAGTTCCTAAAGATAATGTCCAGTTCCTGTAGAAACTGGGTGATTGCTTGTGGAAAGAGAAACTCTGTTTCGCAAGCAATCCTTATGGTAAATGGTAAATGGAGCTTATTTATATAGCGCTTTCTAGCCCCCTGTGAGGTGCCCCAAAGCGCTTTACAATACCAACCATCCACCCATTCATACACCGGTAGCGGCAGACTGCCATGCAAGGCGCCTTTCCAGTCCTACCGGGAGCAACTCGGGGTTAAGTGTCTTGCCCAGGGACACAACGACACATGGTATGGGGAACCGGGATTCGAACCTCCAACCTTCCGATCAGGGGACGACTGCCATTACCACTACACCACGGCCGCCCTATCTAAAGGGATAAAAAGAGACAGGCTGAGCTCCCAGTGTTTAGAGAGTCTACCGGCGATGAAAGTAATTGTCCGTTTGTTTAATGCTCATTCTGCCTTGGGATTGAAACGGCTCTCCCAATCCACACTGTCAAATGGTAAGAATCTTTTTTTAAGCGTTAATCATTGTATGTAAATGTGTTACTTGTTTGCTTTTGGCTTGCTTGCTATTGATTTTTTGTGGTAAAATAAAGAGTATCTGTTTTAAGCTGAAAATAGTGTCCTTTGTGAAGTCTCTTGAAGTTGTAAGTTCTTTTGAGGATTTTGATGATCTCTCAAATCCTGCATAAATAATATTTTATAAAACATTTATGAATTAAAAATTCATAAAACATTTATAAAATAATATTTTATAGAACATTTTTGGCATTGTCGGTAGGATTGAAAAGAGAGACTGCATAATGTTCAAAGGAATGTTCAAGAGAAAATCAGCAAAGGGAGATAAGACACAGGAAAAAACTGAAATATTACCAGGATAGGAAATACCCTGTTATCAGTCTATAGCAGGGGTGTGAAACATATGGCCCGTGGGCCGGAACCGGCCCGCCAGGGGGTTTAGTCGGCCCGAGGATAAATATGAATTATTATAAAAAAGAATAAACGTTATTTTCTTAAAAATCTGCAGTTCCTATGTTGTCCGCTAGAGGCGCTGTGTTTTAGTCAGTTCCTATGTTGACCTACTCAAACGCAATGCCTCTAGGACCCAGAGGTGATGTGTTTTAGTCAGTTCAATCGCTTTACCCGCTTTTTCTCTTGGAACGGACAGTCGGGCACCCTCATCAGCAGAATGTCCTTGTCAAAAAAGAAAAAAGTGGACACAGAGTTTGGGATTTTTCAAGAAAAAATGACTTCTTCCTATAAAACTGTTGACTAAATATTTTAAAACGTTGTGCAATCACTGTGATCGTTTTTTACGTGTTTTAAGTCTTAAATAAATGTTAAACTGAGTAAAAGTGTAAAAGGACAATTAATTTAATGTAAAGATTTTTTAGAATTTATTTCTTCTTTGCACTAATACAATGAAAAAAGTGGACTTACTGTTCATTCTATGTAATTTTGGAATGAGTTTACTGGTCTGGCCCACTTGAGATCAGATTAAGCTAAATGCGGCCCCCGGATCAAAATGAGTTTGACATCCCTGGTCTATAGCATTGTGCTTGAGGGATGGAGCGGGATACGCCGAGCATTGGGAAATGTCTCTACAAGGCGGTGACCCTGAGACTTTGTTAGAAGTTCTACAAGTAGTAGACGTGAAAAAGAAAACACCTGTAGAAGGGCTGCAACAACGTTTGTGGGTCTGTGACGTTGCCTGGAAACAACATGAGATGGATGAGATAAAACCAGAGCAACCTTAATGTTTTTTGACTATTATATTTTGTGTATTAATTAAGCTGACCATATAATTTCAAGTGTAGTGTCTGTTTTCTGTGGCTGGTCTGGTTGTGAGAAAGTGGTCAATATTATATTGCTGGTGTTTTGAGAACAAGGGCCCGTTTCTCTCACAAACAGCTGTGTAGTTTGCACGAAGTGCTGGTTCAGCACTTTAGGTGTTTTCGCCCATCTCTTTCTCAGACTAGCCTGCAATAAACAGACCTTGGGACGTTCCCACGTTGGGAACATGTTGGTGTCTGAAGTGAGTGTATCACACACATGTCATGCACGTACACACTTCAAAGTATAAAATGAAAGAGTGATCAGATAAACATTGAAGTCTACCGTGGGTCTGATCAACGCCCGGTGTTGCATTGAAGAACATATCTCCCACCGAACGAATCGGCTTCCTCGTTTGTATCAACAGTGAGAGATTCTGATCTTTTTCTTTCAATGCCTTTTTGAGTGTGTTTGAAAGCTTGAAGCTTTGCTGTTGTTTGTGGCAGGGTTTAAAATTGATACATAATCCTAGCAAATAACAGTGTGTGTCTGAACATGTATGTTTTTACTTTTTTCTGTCACAAGACTTCTTTAATAAATATCAATTATTTTTAATTAAGTCTGTTTGTTTTCTTCCAAACCAGTGAGTGTGCCCACCTTTCACAAATATTTCATAGAACATTAATGGCGCTGCGAGCAGGGTGGGATATGAAAGGATACACACTGGCTGTTTGGAAGGAAAAAAGGAAAAGTGTGAAACTATGTTCTTGGAAGCGGGTGGGATTCCCGTTGTTTGTGAAGCAGGAGTGTAATTCCTTTGTTGTTTTGGAAGCAGATGAGAGATTCCCGCTGTTAAGGGCTGATAAGTTTGGATCAGCGTTTTGGGGACGCCTTAAGCTGCTGACCGATTCTTTGAGCTGAAGTGTAACAGAAGATTTGAACCAGGGTGTAAAAACCCTTGATCAGTAGTTTCGTGAGAGCAGAAGGAAAGAAGATTTTGCCGGGGTTAGAAGAAAAGATATATAACCCTTGTTGTTTATTTGAAAAGTAACAGAAGTTTTGAATAAGCCCTGAAGAAGTCAGGTGATTTATTCGCTGAAACATAAGTATACTACCAGGGTTAAAAGAAAAAACCCTTGTTAGAGTTTTTGTAATGAGTTAGGTGATTTATTTTGATAGCTTTATCAGTTGAAATTAAAAAGACTGGTGATTTATTTTTCGAAGTAAAAAAAAAGAGGAGCAAGCGCTTCTCTGTGTGCTTCTGCAGCCATGTGTGCGTGGGAGTGGGCGACGGAGCTCGTTGAGGCAGAGTGGATTCGGGCAAGTTAGAGGTCCAGCTGTTTTTGTTGGTAGCTGTCCAGAAGTTTGAAGGGTATTTGTTATCAGGGGTGCATGTGTGCACCTAGGAGAAATGGAAAAAGAGTGTGTGTGAGTTTTTTGTCAATGAGGTTAAAGTTGTCAGCAGAGACAGGAATATTTGGGGAGACAAGAATAATAAGTGTGTCTCATTTGTTTTTGAGCTGAAAAAGGAAGAAGAAAAAATGTGTGTGTTTGGTTGCTGAATTTGTCAGCTGGAGTGTTAAAGAGACAGGATGAGTAAAAAAAAGGTGTGTGTGTTTGGAGAATGCGCATGTGTACAGCAGCTTCCTTTCCCTCTGTTGTGAGTAAAAACGTAAAAGACGAAGGTCAGCCTGTAATGGACGTGGTGAGACAGCAGCAGTCTGACTTAGATTTAAAAGTTGATAATGGAGGAACAAAAGGAGATGTTGAAAACTGAACGGAGGTCAGGAGACAGTCCTTGTTTGATGTTGTTGTTTTTTTTCAGTGTTCGTGCATGTATATTACGGGGTGCCAGTGAACGCACCGCGAGATAGAGCGTGATGTAGGCGCGCAGGTTTGTGGGCCAGGAAGGGTCGAGTTTTTGTTTTGTTCTCTGAGGAGATGTGTGAAGGATGAGAGCAGAGGAGGAAAGAATAAAAAGTGTTGGTTTTCATGCTTATTTTAGATTAAAAAAGAGAAGAGGGGTTTTAAGTTTTTTTTCTTCCTTTCTCTCGTGCTTATTTTAGATTAAAAAAGAGAAGAGGGGTTTTAAGTTTTTTTTCTTCCTTTCCAAGTTTAAAGAATGAACCTTTTATCAAAAAAGATCACTAATTTCTGTCATTCTATCTCAGTCTTTTGCTTTTTTCCAAAGCCTGGTGTGTGGTTTGGTCTTCGTTGTCTGTCTCATGGGACAAACTGAGGACGCGCAGAGGACAACGGGAGTGGCCGGGGCACCTGTGACTGGTGTCTGCTGGTCGTCGCTTCATCGCTGTTATGATTCTGCTGGATGATCTACGCACCTGAGTGAGGGTGGCGTTCAAGTTCATCTGTGCTACAGCGTGGCTGGTGACCCCCCCCTGCCTCTTTGATGCCCAGACCTGTCCTGAAAGGAGGACAGTTGGGGGTCTTTACCATGTTGAGAAGACAGGACGGCTTCGAGTGTTCCTGTGGGTCGATCCTGCTAGTGACGAGTGTGAGCAGGTGTTACATTCCAGTGTAACAACCTTTAAAGTCTGCCTTGCAGGTGTGGATAAAAAGACGGCCAGAAGAAGTGCTTGCCAATCTTTCACGTGCTTCGAATAAAACTACATGTAAGATTGTAGGTGTTAACAGTATTTTAGTGCTTTGAGTTTTATTTAGTGCAAAGCTGTTCCAGAGGGTGGAGCCACAAGATCCATGTGAAGTAACGAGTGTGGAAACAGATTTTATTGTTCTTTGAGTTTTTATTTTGTTTTATTTTACCTGAAGTGATGAAATCTGAAATGATGAAATGTGATTTGTTTTTAAGACTAAATGATGATTAATTAGAGATGACATGTCCAGATATGTGCTACAAACAAGAATAGGTTTTATCTGGACAGTAAAATCGTCCTTAAAAAGTAACTAGGTGCCTTTTTAAAGAATGTATGTGTTGTATGCTTGTGGAAGTGGGGACAACAAGACTTATTGATTGATTAATTGGTGATTTCTGCCTTTTTCTGGTAGTCTCCATTTGATTTGGGTCCCTTCTGATGCGCAAGGAACGGATCCGATCCATGGTGCTGAAACTGGTGATTGAGTCTATGTCTGACTGTCCGCTTGAAAGTGTTCACATATGTTGAACAGGAGAAGGTTTTTACATGAGGTTTTTCTTTGTGTAATTGGTTTTATTACAGTAGCGTTTGATTTTTGTGTTTATGGGTACGGACTTATACTAAATGTTTCCCATGAGGTGTCAGGACAAAATTTTCAAGATTAGTCAAAAATCAAAGGGTGGGATGAGATGGATGAGATAAAACCAGAGCAACCTTAATGCTTTTTGACTATTATATTTTGTGTATTAATTAAGCTGACCATATAATTTCAAGTGTAGTGTCTGTTTTCTGTGGCTGGTCTGGTTGTGAGAAAGTGGTCAATATTATATTGCTGGTGTTTTGAGAACAAGGGCCCGTTTCTCTCACAAACAGCTGTGCAGTTTGCACGAAGTGCTGGTTCAGCACTTTAGGTGTTTTCGCTCATCTCTTTCTCAGACTAGCCTGCAATAAACAGACCTTGGGAGGGATCCTCCCACGTTGGGAACATGTTGGTGTCTGAAGTGAGTGCATCACACACATGTCATGCACGTACACACTTCAAAGTATAAAATGAAAGAGTGATCAGATAAACATTGAAGTCTACCGTGGGTCTGATCAACGCCCGGTGTTGCATTGAAGAACATATCTCCCACCGAACGAAGCGGCTTCCTCGTTTGTATCAACGGTGAGAGATTCTGATCTTTTTCTTTCAATGCCTTTTTGAGTGTGTTTGAAAGCTTGAAGCTTTGCTGTTGTTCGTGGCGGGGTTTAAAATCGATACATAATCCTAACAAATAACAGTGTGTGTCTGAACATGTATGTTTTTACTTTTTTCTGTCACAAGATGTCTTTAATAAATATCCATTATTTTTAATTAGGTCTGTTTGTTTTCTTCCAAACCAATGAGTGTGCCCACCTTTCACGAATATTTCATAGAACACAGCATAATAAAATTAATCAACAGAGTCAAACAGAAGTTTTGAAACAGAAAAAGGCACTCAAAGAAGCTGAGTTGGCCTCTTCATTACAACGTCAGCATGTACAGTTGTTAACTACATAGCTAGAAAACATGGCCCGGATTGCTAAGGAAGCAGTGGTTCAGTTTTCTATGTTAAAAAGAGAAAAAAAGAGGAAAACGAAATGATCTGTATCACCCAGAAGAGTACAGGCTTTTGTAGCTGGGTTAGGAACGGGATGGAATGCCTCTAGCTGGGACGGAGATTTGTAGGGAGATAATGCAAGTGATGATGATTCCACTAATTCCTCATTACGTCCCTTATCCCGTAGCAAAAGTGTAAAACCGGTGCAACGGAGGAGGTAGGAACATATAGTGAGACCAGATGTTTTACAAGCAAGAGTAGATGCAGATGGTCAACTTGTTTATGAGAATGGTGTACAAGTTATGGACGCTGTTCCACAAGATTAACTACAGCCTGAACTTAGAATGATAACTGAAGATTACACTCAGGAGGAAGTAGCTTACTTGTCCAGGAGGCTCCATCAGCAGCCGGGAGAATATACAGATGTGTAGTGGGCATGACCATGTCCACTTTAAGACACCTGTGTACTTTTGAACTGTCCAGTGATGACCTTTACTGACCTCTCAGTAAAGCAAGACATTTACTACAAAATCATTCATTAAGCTGTAATCTGATAAATATAGTCACCAAAAGAGACTATTTCTATCTTTGATTTTAGGCTGATGTGATCAAAAGAATAACTTTTGTCATTTTCATGATGTGTGCTTTTAAGCTGTGTTATTCTTTAAGAGTTAAACTGTGTTCACTGCTGTGTTAAAGGTGAAATCTCGGGTCACATAGACCAGACGGTTTTGTTTAGAAAGTCAGAAGACAGGTTAATCCGTTGTTTTTCATGAACAAGGCTCCAGCTTCTCTGTCTTTTCCTAAACAAATCTCCCTCTGCTCTGGCTGTAACCTTGGGTCGTGATAAGACAAGTGAACTCCTCTCTTTGAATCCTGCTTTAAGTTCTAAGCTGTGGCTGGAACGCAGAGTCTGCAAGAGTCTGCAGAGTTTGGAAGGAACCAGCAGGTTCCTCAGAGTTTCTGGGAGCTTCAAAGACATGAAGACGTCCCAAAGAGCTGAATGACCACCAGTCACGCGCTAAGGACTCGTCATCCAGCTGGGACTGATAACATGTTGTTATGGGTCCATCTTGAACGAGCGTAAGCTCAAAAACTTTGATTATTCCTCCCTGGAATAAGTTTATCTTGAAGTCAGAGGCCAGGAGCTGACATATTTTCTGATGACCAACGCGAAACCAGGAGACGTTGAAAACGTAAATGAATACCCTGCTCGAAGGTACTGTACTGGTTCCCACAAGGACCCGTGCATCTGAAAAGCTACAAGGTCTTCCCTCTTACCGGGCTGTCGTTGAAAGGTAAAGAGCTGTTTACAAAACGTACCTGGATTTTAGCAGAAGTCGGATGAGAAGTGTCACTTTGGTCTCATGCTCCCAATTCTTCTTTAATCTTTCCTCCTATTCCTTTTCCCTCTCAATCTAAGCTGGAAACTATTTTAAGCTGAAGAGCCCACAGACTAAATATGTTAACATCCAATATTTATGTCTGTTGTGTTAAATTTAAATGTGCTGACGTATTAATTTGAAAGAAAGTGAAATCATGTCAATCAAGTGTAATGGTGTTAATTTAGTTGATTTATCTTAAATAAATGGTAGTGTCGCCTGGCATACCAAACTAAGTTAACGTGTCCATTGTCACTTAATGGCTTTGTGTATTTATCCATCATAAAGATCACAGATATATTGGGTAAACTGAAAAAGAAAAGAATCCGTGAATTTACTATTCAATCTGAATAAGTAAATTAATTAAGGTAAAGAGGTCAGTATTAATATTGACCTCCTCATAATCCTTTACATCTGGTGGCCCGTCGTGTTTTCTGAAAGTTTATTGATGTATCTATGTTCTCTCATGAACTGTAACGTCATGTTTGCATAAGAGGATCCAAGTTTTAAACTCTGAGGATAATAATTTTGGCTGGAAGTGTTCAAAGCAGGCAGATTCTGCATGTTTTTATCATTTGAGGCTGAGGAATTGTTATTCGTTTCAACTCTGTCACACGCTGTTGGAAGCATTCAGGTGAGGTTTTTGTCAGTCTGTGGTCTGTGGGGGTTCTGGTTCGGTCCAGTTCGCGCAGACTCCTGTACAAAGCTTTGTTTGACCGCCGAGTCAAAAGCCTGAAAGCTAATTTAACATCTACAAGATTGCTGTTGTGGTATTTTACATGTTGGAGCAGGTCATAGAAGCATATAACTGTTAGAACGTTGTCGGATAGTGGTTCTGTTCAGACCCGAGTTTCTGCTCCACTGAAAGTGGACCAGAACCGACCTTGACGCGCTCCGAGAGAGTCCGTGTTTGTTCAACAGCTGCAGTGCTGTGTTACTGAGCGTAACTAAGTTGGCCTGTCTAGGTGTGTTCGCCGCATGTTTCAGAATTTTGGGAAGTTAATTTAAAGCGTTTGAGTTGTTTAAGAGTCTAGAGTTGCATGCTAAGCTAACGTTAAACACACCGATGACGCTGTACTGTCCTCGGAGACAGGTAATTCGGCATTCAACCAAGCTTTCAATGAAACCTTGGTTCAAGGGCATCTGAGTCCAGAAGATGACAGTCAACCAAACGCTGACAGTCACTTGGACATCATTGTTGCAGATTACGAGGACCCCTCATCAGACAAGAAGGGGGAAAACTCACATTACCTACCACAGGTAGAGAAAGGTGTGGAGATCCAAGGACCCCACACCGAGGTTGCTGTACTGTCCCCTGGGACAGGTAAATCGGCTATCAGCCAAGCTTTTGATGAAACCTTGGTTCAGGAACATTTGTGTCTAGAACTACTCAGAAATGACATAGTTTTTACAGACTCAAAGAGCCCCTCTTCAGTCGAGAGGTGGGAAGACACACACAACGACAGTGACCCGTCGCAGTCTGTACAATCAGACACACCTGTGACTGCGCCGACAGTTGTGACACACCTGAATTACACGGAAAGAGGTAAACGTAAGAAGATACGTTGGCCAAAACCTAAACGATTCCTGTGTACCGTCTTCTCTCAGCTGCGCGAACAGCTTAAACTAAACGGTGGCATCCTAACTTGTGCCCATGGACGGACGTCCTCACCTGTGCTCGTGGTCCCCCATGACCAAAGGGGGGTGATGTTAGGCCATGCCAAAGACAAAGATTTGAATGTACACCTCAGAAACACTTTTGCTTTCGCCCAGAAAAACCTGGAAAAATCCGCTGAAGGACGTAAGGCGTACTATGACCAGAAGGCCTCTCACAATGAACTCCAAGTGGGAGACAGAGTCTGGTACTATACGTTCGCCCCAGCAACCGGGAAAGGAGGGTCCGAGACCGGAACTCTCGCCCGCAAACTAATGCCCAGGTGGACTGGACCTCATCTGATAACAGACAAAGTGTCCTCAGTCGTCTACGAAATCAAAATCAGCAAAGGCCGCAAAGAGCCAATTGCTAAATGGGTACATCGAAATCAGATCAAACCTTACAAGGCGTTCAATGAATCCACAAAAGACAAAGATCTCACAAACACACCGACTTCATGGGATAATAAGGTCGTCCAAACACAAGTTAGTAAATAAACTAATCAGGTTTAAACTACCGTATTTCCCACCCTATAAGTCGCATTGTCCAATTTGAACTTAGAAACGCTAAGCCTAAAACCCACAACAAAAAACTAATCTTAACAACCATTTAAATCCACAAGATTTAATTTGACCTCGGTCATAAAGTTGAGACCTATTTTCTTGTGTGTTGCACTTTGGAATCTGACGACAAGAGTGTGTCGAAGCAGTGAAACGTTGTTTCCTTGTTGTTTAGTCATTTGTTGTCATTAGTTGAGATATTGTTTGGTTCTGAACACTCCCAGCCAAAAAGGTTTTGTATTAACATTGGTTAATGAATGATATGGATTTAACTATGCCAACATGCAGTTCGTTTTGTTAAATCTCAATCGTCGAAGAGTCAATGTAGTTTAAAGCTACTCAAGGTACCATAAACTACATTGACCTCACAATTTCTAAATTGAACCGATTCGATCGTTTCTATTCTAGATTGTCTATTCATTTTGATGAGTCTCGCCATAGACTTCAAAATTTATTAGGAATTCCAAACCCTACGTAGTTCATCTAAAAGACAACAGACATTTAGATCAAACTATATTTCATTTTTATTTTAGTTTAACCTAAACTAAGTAATGAATGGAGGAATAGTTTGGAATTAGAGGCCTTCGTTACAGAAGCCCTCCAAAATTTTATAGGTACAGATCCCTATATCTAATTTTACAGAATTGATCCACCCCTTAATTGGTAAGTGTAGCTGATCTAAACCATGATAGCTTACATACCAGGTGCATATAGGTAGGGCCTAATGTAAAATCCTATTCATAAGCCCACCTAAAAAACCACATAATTGCATGACACATAGAACCAGAGTGGCACTGACTGGAAACCAACCAGCCAACAACCTTCGATGTGGGGACCTGCAGCTCCAACGCTTGGTCTTCAACCTTCATCCAAGGGTCGCCTCCTCTGCGTCAATCGAGGGATCCCCTCTACATGCTGATTATGAAAACAATTGTTGCTGATCAATCAACAAAACTAATCGTTGTGGAATTACCGCTGTGGATTATAAGACTTTGTTTCCCAAAGGATCACAGACTTTGTTTGCCAAGAGTTAACAGACTCAGTTTTCCAAGGGATTAAAAGCTTTTCGCAATGGGATTACCTCCGAACAGTATGGAATTTCCAAAAACTTTATGGGATTATAATTTTTGATTTTTCTTTTCCACTTGCTGGATTACTACAAGATCAAAGACAGTTCAAGGTTTCCTTTCGTGTTGGACCTCATCCCCAAGGACTGGCGATGACTTCCAAAAGGGGGGAGATGTAGTGGGCATGACCATGTCCACTTTAAGACACCTGTGTACTTTTGAACTGTCCAGTGATGACCTTTACTGACCTCTCAGTAAAGCAAGACATTTACTACAAAATCATTCATTAAGCTGTAATCTGATAAATATAGTCACCAAAAGAGACTATTTCTATCTTTGATTTTAGGCTGATGTGATCAAAAGAATAACTTTTGTCATTTTCATGATGTGTGCTTTTAAGCTGTGTTATTCTTTAAGAGTTAAACTGTGTTCACTGCTGTGTTAAAGGTGAAATCTCGGGTCACATAGACCAGACGGTTTTGTTTAGAAAGTCAGAAGACAGGTTAATCCATTGTTTTTCATGAACAAGGCTCCAGCTTCTCTGTCTTTTCCTAAACAAATCTCCCTCTGCTCTGGCTGTAACCTTGGGTCGTGATAAGACAAGTGAACTCCTCTCTTTGAATCCTGCTTTAAGTTCTAAGCTGTGGCTGGAACGCAGAGTCTGCAAGAGTCTGCAGAGTTTGGAAGGAACCAGCAGGTTCCTCAGAGTTTCTGGGAGCTTCAAAGACATGAAGACGTCCCAAAGAGCTGAATGACCACCAGTCACGCGCTAAGGACTCGTCATCCAGCTGGGACTGATAACATGTTGTTATGGGTCCATCTTGAACGAGCGTAAGCTCAAAAACTTTGATTATTCCTCCCTGGAATAAGTTTATCTTGAAGTCAGAGGCCAGGAGCTGACATATTTTCTGATGACCAACGCGAAACCAGGAGACGTTGAAAACGTAAACGAATACCCTGCTCGAAGGTACTGTACTGGTTCCCACAAGGACCCGTGCATCTGAAAAGCTACAAGGTCTTCCCTCTTACCGGGCTGTCGTTGAAAGGTAAAGAGCTGTTTACAAAACGTACCTGGATTTTAGCAGAAGTCGGATGAGAAGTGTCACTTTGGTCTCATGCTCCCAATTCTTCTTTAATCTTTCCTCCTATTCCTTTTCCCTCTCAATCTAAGCTGGAAACTATTTTAAGCTGAAGAGCCCACAGATTAAATATGTTAACATCCAATATTTATGTCTGTTGTGTTAAATTTAAATGTGCTGACGTATTAATTTGAAAGAAAGTGAAATCATGTCAATCAAGTGTAATGGTGTTAATTTAGTTGATTTATTTTAAATAAATGGTAGTGTCGCCTGGCATACCAAACTAAGTTAACGTGTCCATTGTCACTTAATGGCTTTGTGTATTTATCCATCATAAAGATCACAGATATATTGGGTAAACTGAAAAAGAAAAGAATCCGTGAATTTACTATTCAATCTGAATAAGTAAATTAATTAAGGTAAAGAGGTCAGTATTAATATTGACCTCCTCATAATCCTTTACAGATGTGTGGTTGTCAAGATTAATTGAGGAAGGAGTAGGACAGGTGGAAATAGATGCAAGGGATGAGATGTCTTTTGCTGGGTTGTCCACAGAAGTTACAGTGAATGCTGATTTCCGTTGAGAAGTGAGAGATTTAGGGAATGATTCTAGATCTCTATTTGATGTTTATGCTGAAGCTGTTCGCCAGGCTTATCTAGCTCTCACTGACTGGCCAGAGATAACAGGACAGTGGGTCACTCTTCGGGAGTATGTACAAAGATTGATTTGATTGTGTGTGAGGGATGCTTTAACTGTTGCTGCTGTGGATCAGTATCAGCTGTTACCTATTCCAAAGGCTGTGAGGGATCAGCTGATAAGAACAACCCCCGCGCATTACCTCTCTGCGATGCTGACAGTGATGCTAGGTGCTCCAGAGGTTTCTATGTCTGAGATTCGTAGCCGAATCATGGAGTTAGGAACACTGGGAGACTGGGAAACAGGAAAAGTAGAAAAACAGGAGTATGGTTTTCAACATGTGGGTCATGGGCCAGAAAGGGATGCTCGACGTAATGCACATGGACCAACTCATTCTGCTTTATGGAAAGCTTTAATACAGTCTGGGGTCCCAATATCTGAAATAGATGGATTACCAACAGAAGAATTGAGAGAACAATGTCAGGAAAAGGCATTAAAATCCAGTGTGCTAGATTCAATGTAGAACACCTGACTCAAGCATTACGGGATGTGGAACATTTGACTCAAGTATTAAGGGATGTGTTTCAAACTCCTAATGTTCTTTCTGTACCTCTGTGTGAACCTAAGCAGATGGTCAGGAATAAAAATAAGGCCACAAGAGTGGTGGAGGTCTCCTCTGGTTCTGAGAGTTCAGAGGACAATGAAGCACTGAGGTTGCGAGTTGTGAGACAGAAAAAGAAAAAAGGAAAGGTGAAAAACAGAAAGTCACAGCTGTACCTTGATCTGTCAGACCTGCTAAGTTTTGAATAATGGATATTGTGCATGGATTTATTGGCAGGTATGGCGCTCCATTTAAAACAGGGATATTTTGAGTTTGGGGTAGAGAGACCCCTACAAGTCAGATCAGTTTTGGTGGGGAAAGTAAAAATGAAACCTTTTATCTATGAGAAAACTAATCATTGTCATTCTATTTGTCAAAAAGCATTGTGTTTCTTCACAGCCTGGTGTTTCCTTGGCATCTGCTGATGGAAGGATCAGAGGTGTGCAAAGGACGATATGGCCAAACCTGAAAAGTGCCATGAGGGTGGTATCTTGTGGGTTATCACGTTCTTTGTCGTCGATGCCATGGTGCTACAGAGGATGGCATGGCCAAACCTGTAAAGTGCCATGAGGGTGGTATCTCATGGGTTATCACGTTCTTTGTCATCGGTGCCATGGTGCTGCTAGGCAACCTCTCCTCTGCAACACCGGGATGTGTCCTGGAGGAGAAAAAGGGGGCCTTGCCGACTACTATGGAAACAGATGAACCATGTCATAAAACAAGATAACTTTGAATGTCCTATGAACCAGTCATGCGTAGTGGCAAGTGTGAGCAGTCCTTGTACTTTCTATGTATGCAGGAAGTGTTTCAACGGACATGACATTCCAGTGGTGGTAAACCGGACTACATGTTATCTGCAAGTATAACATGTAAAAGTGCAAATGGATACTTTCCGGAGAATGGTAACCACTCATAACCACTGTGCTCCAGCATCAATGTGTGGCATGGAGGCTGCACAGTTGCAGAGAGGAAAGCTCTACAGAGAGTGGTGAAGGCTGCACAGAAGTCTGTTGGAGTCAGTCTCCCCACATCACAGACATTTACACCTCCAGATGTAGGAAAAGCACCACCTGCATCATGAAAGACCTCACTCACCCAGCACACTCACTCTTTGCCCCACTCCCCTCAGGACGGAGGTTGAGGAGCAACAAATGTAGAACCACTAGACTGAGGAACAGCTTCTACCCTGAGGCTGTTAGACTCATGAATAAATAAACAATAAGAATAAACAATAATCAAATTCAGACACGTATAGACTGGTCTTCTTTATCTGAGGAACAAATAGACCATTACTATGCCCAAACTGATAATTTGTTATGTGGAATTAAACTACCTAGAGAGGCGGTTGCTTGTACAGACTGTAACTGCTCTAATTTTGGACATAGAACCGATATAACTCAATTTTATTCTGACATAACTGAAGCGCTACTGGGGGCTAGCCTGCCTTATAATAAAAGTAACGTAAAGATTAAAAATAAACCAGGTTGGAACACATACGTGTCTAAATACCACAGTGAAGCCCGCGAAGCTACCACCAATTGGGCTCTAGCAGGTAAACCCAGGCAGGGTCCTATCTTTGAACACAAAAAGCTGTCTAATGCAAAATACAAATATGCATTACGCTTCATTAGACGGAATGAGCAAACCATGAGGGCTGATTCCTTGGCAAAAAAACTCATAGGAAAGGACACAAAAGCATTTTGGAAAGAGGTTAAATCTATAGGAAATAATAAATCCACTCTCCCTTGCACTGTCGATGGTGCCTCTGGGGCAAATATGATTGTAGATTTTTGGCAACAACACTACAGCAAGATATTTACCTGTGTTCAGAGTGAACCCTTCCATGTTGACAAGGTTAGTACTGCAGAAACTATCAAGTCACATGAGGTCTATCAAGCAATTGAAGAACTATCTGTAAATAAATCTATAGGAATGGATCTTATTTCAGCTGAACATCTCAAGTTTGCAAGTTCAAGGGTAGCCCCTCTTCTTGCCTTGTGTTTCACTGGTTTTATTATGCATGGTTTTATTCCTGATTCCTTGATGAATGTTGTTATTCTTCCTGTGATTAAGAACAAAGCTGGAAAAATTGGCAGCTCTGATAACTATAGACCTATTGCCCTAGCTAATACACTATCTAAGGTCTTTGAACTAATTCTTTTGCCAAAATTTGCAAAGATAATAATGTCTGCTGACAATCAATTTGGGTTCAAGTCCGAGCATGGCACTGATCTATGTATATATGGCCTAAAAGAATTACTGAATAACTATAATAACAAGAATTCTACGGTTTTTATGTGTTTCTTAGACGCCTCCAAGGCTTTTGATCGTGTAAACCATCGAAAACTATTTTTAAAATTATGCCAAGCTGGTGTGCCCAAATATATAGTGAGATGTCTGTCCTATTGGTATGCTAATCAAAATATGCAAGTCAAATGGGATAATTGTGTGTCTGCATCCTTCCGTGTCAGCAATGGTGTCAGACAAGGGAGCATTTTATCTCCTATACTGTTTAATTTTTATATGAATGACCTCTCTAAGCAGCTAAACCTATGTAAAACTGGCTGCATGGTTGGAGATACAATTATCAATCATCTTATGTATGCTGATGACTTAGTGGTTTTTAGTCCAAGTTCTGCTGGTCTTCAGAAGCTGCTTCATGTCTGTTCAGCATATGGTGAGACACATGATATCATATTCAACCCCTCTAAAAGTCTCATTTTGATTTGTCGCACTAAAGAGGACAAAAATAGCGTGTTTCCACTTTTTAAGCTGTCTGGGACTTTATTGAATGTTGCAAATGAAGTAAAGTATCTGGGTCATGTGTTGACAGACCGTCGGTCTGATGATGAGGACATTTACCGTCAGGTTCGAATGATATATGCTCAGGCAAATATCCTTGCTCGTAAGTTTGCATTCTGTTCTGATGAAGTGAAAATTAACTTATTTAGATCATATTGTTCATCACTGTATACGGCACATTTGTGGTGCAATTTTAAAAAAGCCAGTCTTCATAGATTGAAGGTGGCTTATAATGACGCACTAAGACTTCTTTTAAATAAGCCCAGATGGACCAGTGCCAGTGAACTGTTTGTATCTGCTCGCGTCAACACTTTGATGGCTGTTTTAAGAAATTTTATGTATAAATTTATTTGTCGTTTACATAAGTCTAATAATAGAATTATTCTACTGTTGACTAATGTCAAATATAGTGCAGTGAAATATTCATCTGTGCTTTGGAGACATTGGTATGATTGCCTCCTGAACGGTTAGGTACTTTTTCTATTGTTCTTTTTATCTTATTTTATAATTTTTTGTAATTTTTTATTTGTATTTTGTATTTTGTATTTTATTTTATCATGGTTGTTGTCTCTTATCTAGGTTGGACCCTGAGTCTGTAATAAAGTTTATCTATCTATCTATCTAAACACTGCAAAATATCACATCATGTTGATGCTGATCTGTTTTTTTTGTTGTGTG
>JBBPBX010041947.1:0-21948 GCA_038048925.1 Garcialebias charrua | reverse complement strand
CACACACACACTTGGTGCACGGCTCACGTTTGTCTCACCTTCTCCACCGAAAAATAAATAAATAAAACTGAAGGAGAGGCTGAAATGTTTGTGTCTCTCCTCTGCTTTCCTCTTAAACTGTGCGTGGCTTTCGGCTTTGTCTCTATCTGCCAGTATAAGTGCTGCACAATGTTGCCAGATCTCGCAACAGAAACAAGCAACCAGCCCCATGAGAACAATCCCAGAACAAGCAAATCACTATTTGAAAACAAGCCAAAAACAAGCCCAACAGGCAACCCCACCACATTGTGTAAAACAAGGGCCGTTTTTAAACAGTATAAACATACATTTATTATGGCATTACGGTACATATAAAGAGCAAAATTGTGCTAAAGACTTTGAAGAACATATCCACTCTAAAAAATAAAAATACATTTTGCATATTTATACAAATTCATCCCATTAAGCCTCTGGGACTCATTTACCAGAGAGACCTGAATTTTAAACAAAGAGTGATGACAACAATGGACAACGACAACAACAGACAATCATAAAGGATGCGTACTAATTGTTTTATGATATTTCAGATCAACCCAAATGGTTAATGTTTTATCATCTTTTCAGATTCGTGAAAGGTGGGCACACTCACTGTTTTAGAAAAAACTCACACTCATCAGACTTAATTAAAAATAATGAATATTTATTAAAGAAGTCTTGTGACAGAAAAAATAAAAAGTAAACAAACAGTTGTACATCACCTCAGATGTACAATAAACATACAAGTCACACATACAAACTGTTTTCCTGCTAAAAATAATATGTCATTTAAATCCGCCACAGTACTAAAAGCACATACACAAACAGTTTTCCTGCTAAGATCAAAAGTGTCTGTTTAATCTCGCCACAGTACTAACAGCACACAAACTTAGGCATTGATGTAACTCATTATTCCTCACCTTTTGACACAACTGGGAGGGCCTCACAGTTTGGCTTGGAATATACATCATGCAGCTCGACGTCTGATCAGGACTCGCAGTAGACCCTCTAAGACTCTAAGTGTGCTACTCATCATTTATACCTTGTGGATGTGATGACTTCACCTCATCTTGAGCAACACTATGTTTTGAAGTGCAAAGCGGTGTCATGCATGGGTCAGTTTGCCCTTAACTGAAAACTGCAGCTCATCAACATCTTACATACTTGGCTGTGAGATGCATGGAAACACATTGTTTGCCTCACTCCCTTTCAGAAGAACTGCAAGGCTTGAAGTGAGATGGGCGATATGCAACCATTCATCAAAGACCAGTTTTTCAAAGAAGGATGGGACCCTTATCATTCAAAGAAACTCTGGGCCTTTGAAGAAAAGCCGCACAAAACCCCCACTTCAAGGCTAGTTTAATACATCTTGACACTAAACTAAAATGTTTTCTCTCCATTAAGCATTAACTCTTAACATAAAAATTGATAAACATTTAGTCAGAAAAACATTAATACTTAAACTCTTAATTCACAAATTAAAAAATTTAATAAAAATTAAACAGCAAACTCATAGTAAGTTAAGTCAACAAAAAACTTTATTTAGTCTCTATCCTGAATCATGCTTTAAGTGTGCGCTCTTTCTCCCATTCTTTATTATATTTTCCCCCATATTTCCCCCACTTATTGGAGCTCATTTTATCGTGGTCTTGTCACTCTTGACAAAGAATAAAGAACAAAGAAAGAATAACAAGCCCAAACAAGCAACTTTACTTTCAAAACAAGCTCAAGAAACCGCAACAAGCGATTAAATCTCATAAAATTTATAAGCGACTGCAGAAAATAACAAGCCCAAAGTTGCTTATAATAAGCAGACTTGGCAACCATGGTGCTGCGTAGCTCAGGACGTGTATTTGTTCTTCCGTCCCCCCCGCCATGACAAGTTATCTAGGGGAAACACTGCTGTTCTGTGGCACTCTTCATTCAGTTACACTGACGTATTTCTCTTGGACGCTGTGGTGAACACTGTGGAGCCAGACTAACATTATTAGCCATTTCAGGTCGTTTGTCTAAGAAAAAATACGAGCTAACGCTAGCATGGTGTTTGCATTTGAGTTGACCTACCGCTGTAAGTGGAGTATAACTTGTTAGCTGCCTTAATGTTCGTATGAGACGTAGTTTATAGTTTTATTTATCTGATGGAGCCAGAGAAGAGACAGCGAAAAGTCCGGCGGAGCTTTTTGAAGACGGGCCACTCTGTTACTTCAGGGTCGGACACAGACGAAGAGAAAATAATCTGGTGGAGCGCGTCAAAGACGAGCCACTTTTTTACTTCTCCACCCTCCTTTGCATGATATAAAATCATTTCAAGTGCTGCACTGACCTGACTGGTCATTTTATTAAAGTTAAGCCATGATTTCGGCTGTGGCTGGGAACATTTCCAGTGGATTCTTCTTTGTTGGTTTTCGGCGGGCTGCTTCTTCCTCGTTGGTGTTCGGCGGGCGGCTTCAACTTCCGGTGGTAGACTAGGCATCGAAAATAGGGATAGAAAATAAATATTTTTAACGATTTCGTGAAAACTGGACAGTTAGTCCCGGTTCCAAACGATTCTCGATCCTCTATGCCCAACCTCACTCAACTGTCAGTGCAGTTGCATATGTGTCTGATTGATCGGTTTGTGACTGGTCACTGTTGTTGGTATTGGAGTATTGGAGTATTCCCCCCTTTTGTCTGATGAGGAGTTCTCAGTGTCTGTAACAACGTCATGGTGAATGTCTGCATTTTGTTCACTGTCAGCACCCTGATTGTCAGCATCTGTAGCAATGTTATTTGTGTGATCTGTGTTGTTATTGTCAGTGATAGTGATGTTCACTGTTTCAGGTTGGTCATCCATGTTTGTATCATTCAAATTTTCTAACAAACTACGGTACTCATTTCCTCAGTCTCTTCTAAGCTTAGAGGTTAAGGTTTTTTGCTTGTCTCAGACTGTTCTGTCTGAGGTGCAGGAGCATGGCCTTGGCTCGGTTTGAACCACTTTGGGTCTTTTGTAGAGCTGACACCTTCCTTTTGTGGTTTGTTAGTTTGAACGTTTTGTGTTTTCTTGCTTTCTTTAGGAGAGGGAGTTGATACTTGTGTCTCTTCTATTTTTAGCGACTGAGATTTGACCTTTTCACCTGGATTCACCTTTGAGGGTATTTCGTTTCTTCGGAGGTTCTTAAAAGCATGCACAGCACACTTTTATTTCTCCAATGGTATAGTTTCTGTATGGTGTCAAGAAGAGTACTGGTCTCATAATCTCAGATTTGAGATTTACGCTGAAAAGACATTTAAAATCAAATTCTGCTTCCATGCCTGGGTAATTTCTGTCACCAAAATAAGCATGGAAGATCCTGTCATAAAACATTAATGGATGTTCATTTTTTTCTTGCTTGACATTCACGGCAGCTAGGTAACCACCATGATATGTGATGGATGCTGTCATTTTTGTATTGATTTTTTATGAAAATCTAATTAAAAAAAAAATTTTGTATGTTATTTTAAATATTTCTTTATTTAAAATAAACTGGAGTGTTTGTGTTTACCGTACACAGAATAACATTAAAAATGTTAGTTTTAAAATAAAAATGTGTGATTTCTATTAAATTGTTCTGTGTAAACCCTTATGTTAGTTTTATTTTAACCAGCAGATAGCATTCAAGTCTTATTTTTACCACAAAGTGACTGTAATTACTCTTTCTGACCGTTAGAGGTGGAGTTTGTTGACTTCCGGTAGCTTATCATCATCATCATCATCAACTTTATTTGTAAAGCACTTTAAAGGTGAACTATGTAGTTTCAGCAGGACGCTTGGACTTAGAAAAATTTCCAGCAGGTAAAAGCATTCTGCTCCCTCCCGTCAGAGCCATATATGACTCTGAAGGGGAGCCACAGTCCGTTCTCTGTTGAACTTGAGTTCTGCTCCGCCCCCTGCTGTGTGTTGCTCGGAGCGCTTCAATATTATGTGATTACAGTATATGTTAAAAAAACGTTTTAAAAATATAATAAAACCATAGAGCACTTGTCCATCAACACAAAAACCAGCAGAAATCATCAGAGCTTCACGAAGCAACGTTGGACATGATTTAATTCGCTCGTGACTTCCTCTTTCTGTCAGTGCAGGTCTGGAATGCTCCGCCCGCCCCCACTACATGCCCTGTCTGCGCTGCGAAGTTCTGTGAATTATATGTTAATAAAACGTTTTAAAAATATTATAAAACCATGGAGCACATGTCCAATAACACAAAAACCAGCAGAAATCATCAGAGCTTCACGAAGCAACGTTGGACATGATTTAATTCGCTCGTGACTTCCTCTTTCTGTCAGTGGAGGTTTGGAATGTCTGGAATGTTCCGCCCCCACTACATGTCCTGTGGCAGACGCTGCGAAATTCTGTGATTATATGTTAATGAAACGGTTTAAAAAATATAATAAAACCATGAATCACTCGTCCAAAAACACCCTGAAATCAGCAGAGCTTCACCAGCCACTTTGGACATGATTTAATTTGCTCGTGAGTCGTGACAAATCAATTTCCTCATTCCTGTGAGTGAAGGATGAAGCGATCACTTGACTTTTGGCAAAAAAACAAAATCAAAGTCCAGCTCTGGGATGAAGAAGGGATATTTAATACATTTGTGTCACATACAAAACAGTCCTGCATCGCTTTGCGATTCTTTGAATGAGAACGAGCCGTGGCTCTGAGGCTGGGAGGCGGGGGCGTGGGTTGGGGCGTGACAAACAACTCTGTTTTTATTGGCTGGTCATTGTTCGGGTCACTGTGTTTTTATAAATGCTGATAGAGAAGCAAGGGGACTATAGTTTTTTTCAGAGATTACTTTGTTTAACATCAGTTTGTCAGTAGATAGTGACAGAGTGAAGAAATATGTTAAAAATATATTGTTTGAAAAGTTACAGACTACATTACAAAGTTACATAGTTCAGCTTTAACACAGCCACAGCTGAAACAAAGCGTTGGACAAACAAACAAGATAAATAAAAAAAAGGCATAAAAACAAAACCACAAAACTAACACACAGTGAACTAAAAATTCAATTTAAAATACAATAAAATGACAAGTTAAACAGGTAAAATAAATAAAAATGAAGTAAAATCAAGTCTCAGTTGGGTTGAAGACCAATGAGTAGAGATGTGTTTTCAAACTGGTTTTAAAAATGGACAGTGAGGGAGCCTGTCGAATGCGTAAAGGCAGAGCATTCCATAACTTAGGGCCACCAACAGAGAAGGCCCTGTCTCCTCGAAGCTTCCTCTTACTCCGTGGAATGACCAGGAGCAGCTGGTCAGCAGACCTGAGTGACCGGGATGGAGTGTAATGGTGTAGAAGCTCTGCCAAATAAGGGGGGGCAAGGTTGTTTAAAACCTTAAAAACAAACAAGAGAATTTTAAAATGAACTCTAAAATACACGGGCAGCCAGTGGAGAGAAGCCAGGACAGGTGTGATGTGCTCTCTTTTGCGTGTTCCAGTTAAAAGTCGTGCAGCAGCATTTTGCACCAGCTGCAGACGTGCAAGTGAGGACTGGCTGACTCCAAGATAGAGAGAATTACAGTAATCCAGCCGGGATGAAATGAAGGCATGGATTACTGTTTCGAACTGCTGCCGTGAAAGAATAGGTTTCACCTTTGCCAATTTTCTCAAATGATAAAAAACAGATTTTACATTGGCCCTTATTTGACTCTCGAGCTTAAAATCACTGTCCATCTTAAAACCAAGGTTTGTAATTGTAGATTTTACATACATTGTCAGGGGTCTAAGTCAACTGGAGGGCTCGAACAAGCTCCACTAGGTCCAAAAACAAGTACCTCAGTCTTTTTTTCATTAAAGTGCAGAAAGTTTAGGGCCATCCAAGCTTTAAGATCCTCGAGACACGATAAAAGAGGTTTAATGGACCAGGCATCAACTTGCCTCAAAGTCAAAGTCAACTTTATTGTCAGAACTGCAATATGTACAGGACATACACAGAATTGAAATTGCGTTTCTCTCAGTCCCTCGGTGCAACAGTAACTATTTAAACATTGAAACACTGAAACATATAATAATAGACATAAGCATAAAATAGTAAAACTGTAACACTGTCCTGAGTTTTTGCATAGTGGTATAAGAGTATGAAAATTTACACCAACTCTAAAACTAAAACACTAAACATTTAATGAACATAATACTGTCCTGAGTTTTTGCATACTAGTATAAAAAAGTATAAAAAGTATAACTATAAAATAAACTAAAGGTTCTAGCATTGACATTTGCAAAGTGGCAAAGCAGCATATGAGTTAATGTACACAGTATATGTATGAGGTAGTAGTTGATGTTGTTATAGAGGCAAAAGTGGCATATGCAGTAAGGCACATTGGGCATCCTTAAATAAGGCTGGTCAGAGAATACTGTATATGTATCAGCAGTGGTGTAGATATAAAAGTAGTGTAAATGTAAACAGTAGTAATAAATGTAAGCAGTAGTAATAAATGTAAACAGTATTAATAAATGTAAACATTGAATGTAACCAGTAGTATGTAAACAGAGAATGTAAACAGTATTATGACTATAGGCAGTGATGTAATACAAACATTAGTGCAAATATGAGAAGTAGTGCAAACTGAATGAGCACATGACCGAGAGTTTAGTGAATAACCCGTTTGATGACACAGAGTCCAGTGTTAAAATCTTTGTGTTGTGTGGTAATGTGTGAGAAAGTTTTTAGTGTTAAGGCAGTTCAAATGGGAGGGGGGCAGAGCAGGCAGAGTGTTTAGCATCCTGACTGCCTGATGAACAGAGCTGTCACTCAGTCTGCTGGTTCGAGCCTGGAGACTTCTCAGTCTCCTCCCTGATGGCAACAGGCTGAAGCAGCTGTGTAGTGGGTGTGTGGGATCACCTGCCATGCAGAGGGCTTTCCGAGTGAGGCGGTTGCTGTGTAAGTCCTGCAGTGAGGGGAAGGAGGTGCCGACGATCTTCTCAGCTGCTCTCACGATGCGCTGGAGGCTCTTGCGGCAGGATGCAGTACATGCACCAAACCACACAGTGATGCAGCTTGTCAGGACACTTTCTATGGCACCTCTGTAGAAGGTGCACATGATGGGGGTTGAAGCTCCAGCCCTTTTCAGCTTGCAGAGAAAGTAGAGACGCTGGTGAGCCTTCTTGGCCAGTGATGCAGTGTTCCTGCTCCAGGACAGGTCCTCTGAGACGTGCACTCCCAGGAACTTGGTGCTGTCTACTCTCTCCACTGCGGTGCTGTTGATGGTCAGAGGGGCATGTTGGGCATCCCTCTTCCTGAAGTCCACAACAATCTCCTTTGTCTTCTCCACGTTGAGAGTGAGATTGTTGTGTCCGCACCACAAGGCCAGGCGGCTCACCTCGTTCCTGTAGTCCGTCTCATCGTTGTTGCTGATGAGACCCACCACTGTTGTGTCGTCCGCAAACTTGATGAAGTGGTTGGAGCTGTATGATGGTGTGCAGTCGTGTGTTAGCAGGGTGAATAGAAGGGGGCTCAGCACACATCCTTGTGGGGCCCCTGTGTTCAATGTGATGGTGCTAGATGTGTTACTCCCGACCCGTACTGTCTGTGGTCTCCCGGTCAGGAAGTCTAGCAGCCAGTTACACATTGAGGTGTTCAGCCCCAGACTGTCCAGTTTAAGGATGAGCTGTTGGGGGATGATGGTGTTGAATGCTGAGCTGAAGTCGATGAACAGCATTCTAACATAAGAGTCCTTCGTGTCCAGATGTGTGAGAGCTGTGTGGAGGGCAGAGGAGATGGCATCGTCGGTTGAGCGATTAGGTCGGTATGCAAATTGGAAGGGATCCAGGGAGGCAGGGAGGACAGATGTGATGCTTTTCATGACTAGCCATTCAAAGCACTTCATCAGGATGGGGGTGAGTGCTACTGGACGATAGTCATTGAGGCATGCGGGCGTTGCCTTCTTTGGGACAGGGATGATGGTGGTGGCTTTGAAACAGTTGGGGACGATGGCCTGGCACATAGACTTGGCAATCATCAGCATAGCAATGAAAGGAGATGCCATGTTTTCTAAAAATCGATCATAGAGGAAGCAGATATAAAGAAAAAAGCAAAGGCCCTAAAATTGATCTCTGAGGTACACCACATGACAAAGGAGCAGAAAATGATTCAAACCTAGCAATTTTTACAGAAAATGTTCCGTCAGCCAAATAAGACCCCAACCACTCCAGAGCTTAGCCGTTAGCTTACCCGTTAGCTTAGCTTTAGCATCTAAGGGACTTGATCAAAATCAACTTTTAGAATGAGTTTTTTGCCTTGATGTGTTAATCGCTTGAAACAAACATCCTTTTAAGCGATGAATCGATGTGGTTAAACCCTTGTGAAAGCTTTATTTATTGAGTTTTTTAAACTTTAAGGAAAAGATCTGTCTTTTCAACGAGTTGTTGCTTCTGGTGTCGCGTGACGTCAAGTCACATGGCGATCGGTAGTCTTACGTGAACTGCTTTAAAAGCACAATTTAACATCTTAAACACAGCGATTAAACAGGTTTTAAAAAATTTTATACAATAAACTGACGACAGAGTGAGTTTCAGCGTATCAGCGCTTGCGATACCATACGTGACTTTAACCCGACCAATCAAAGTCCTTGTAGTCCTTTTCCCAAGCAATCACGGTTATTGTAGTGCTATTTCCTTGACCAATCACAGCACATGAAAAGTACTCATGGCACAAGATGGATGCTAGCTGTTAGCCCAAGTTTCCGGACTTTTTACAACTCATAAACTCTTAAAAACATAGCACAAAAATCTTGTAAATGTAACGATTCACATTCAAACAGGTACCTGAGTTTTCTTCCAGTAACACAGCAGTTTAGCTGTTGAAAATAACAACGGACTTCTTTCAGAACCGATTCTGTCGGTCCAGTCCAATCCGTTGAATCAGAGATGGTTAACCCAAAACCACTATCTGACAACGTTTCAAACAGAAATATGCTTCTTTGTCCTGCTTTAAAATGTACAAACACCATACCACAGCAATCTGCAGATGTAAGAAATAGCTTTTAAGGCACAATGATGCAGCGGTCATGCCAAGAATTTGCACAGCAGCTTTGGACACGTTATTCCAAACGATCCAAGACAGTGACAAAACTTCACCAAAAGCTTAAACAGCGTTTTAAAAGTTACTCAATGATAATATTTCAGCTTCAAATGACAATAACATGCAGAATTGCAACGTTCTGAACACTATCAGCCAAAAACTATCTTTCTAGAGTCAAACATTGGACATGTCTATGCAAACATGACGTCTGAAGTTCATGATAGATCACAAATTTTCATGGATAATCCTTTAGAAAGCGCATACGATGCCACCAGATGAAACTAAACACATACGGAGACATGTACGGGACGCGTACGGGCCACCAGATGTAAGGGAACGTGGTCAGTGTTAAACTGACACACTTCTACTTTAATTACTTATTCAGCACTGTTCAAGTTAGAATAGTAATTCACGGATTCTTTTTCTTTTTTGAATTAAACGTAACACTTCTGTGATCATGAATGATGAAGTGAGATGTAAATGACATGAACGTTAATTATAATTGGCACACCTGCCATTTATTAACAATTTATATATTTAACATAACATATACAGTGATTGATTGATTAGGTTTTCCTGTAATTCACACCAAACAACGGAGATTATGCGTCCGTAACTTCTAGGAACAACAGAGTAAAGTAATGAGATGACATATTACTTATTATCTGAAGGCACATTTAACTTTAATAGTTACTGGCGTAATAAGATGGAGGAAGAAAAAGAGAGGAGGAATTATCTTGAAGTTATTTATTTAACCAGGAATAAGCACATTCTTCGGCGGCTTCCGCTAGACTCCGGTCCCGCTCAATGAACATGGACTTTTTACCTTTTGCGAAGATTCTCTGTCCCAACTCAGATAAAGTGGGCCTAGCCTTAACGTGCACGGACCGTCCGTCCAGCTACGTTTTTTCAGGCTTCCAGCTCGTCCATTTTCCAACGGCTCGCTCAAGTCCGCATCAACTTGCCCCAGGTAGCGGCTACTAGTTCCGGTTTGGTTTTTCAAGATAAAATATTCCTTGAAGGAATTTTCATTCAAAGTTGAGTTGTACGCTCGAATTCGGGTGTCACAGCTAGCATGAGGTTAACCCTTGCTGATGGAACGGAGGTCTTTGGCATTTGACCAAGCGTCCAACAGCTTAGAGAGAAAACATCACAGTTCAGTTCTCCAGCAAGACTGGGGAAGAAACAAGAAATAGAGTTTTTGAAGGGAACTTGATGTCAGTTTCCTCTCCCTTTCATTGGTTTAATAACCAGGAGTAGGAGGGAATTAGGTCAAGTCACCGAGTTCACTTGAAGTCAGACGATTGAAGGTTTGTTTTACAAACAGAGGAAGATAGTTTAAAAGTGGACAGAATTGAGACGCCAGTTAAATGATTTAACTTGAATAAGCAGTTCCTCATTTCTAAATAAAACTAACAGACCACTCTGATATCGTCCTTCAACTTAAACACAGTTCGAACACTATCATATGAAAAAATAGCCAGCATTGTAATAGCATAGACAATGATCATAAAATGGCAAAAGATATTCTGTTGATTACATTTAAATTCGAACAAATTTAAAGAGTAAAAAGAGTCTCCTGGTGAAGTGATTTTTGATCTAGATCCAAACTAAATGTAATAAATTGTGTTAATATCCTTCACTGCAGGTTCAAAGAGAAAAGGTATTTCACTGAGAGGTTCAGTGAAAACATATATCCTTTGGACAGTTTCAGAGACCAGGGTGGTCCACTACAATTGGTATTTGTAGCTGATATAAACCATGATAGCTTACACACTAGGTGCATATAGGTAAGGTCTAATGTAAAATCCCGATCATAAGCCCACCTAAAACCACATACAGAAAACGCGTAACACATAGAACCAGAATGGCATAAAATGGAAACCACCCAGGCAACAACCTTCGATGTAGGGACCTGCAACTCCAACGTTGGTCTCCAACCTTCATCCAGTGGTCGTATCTTCTACATCAATCAAGGTTCCTTTCTACATGCTGATTCAATCAACAACTCTAATCGTTGTGGAATTATCACTATGGATTATAAGACTTTGTTCCAATGGATTACAGACTCAGTTGTCCAAGGGATTAAAAGTTTTGCCGCAATGGAATTACCAACAAGCATGGTGGGATTTAACATTTTTTTTTCACTTGCTGGAATACATCAAGATCAGACACATTTGGAGATGTCCTTTCGTGTTGGAACTCATCCCCATGGACAGGCGATGGCTTCCAAAAAGGGGGACTGTAGTGATACACCTTGGTCTCTGAAAAACTCTGTGATACACCTGGTCTCTCTGAATGATGTCAGTGAGACACCTTTTCTTGAAACTTTCAAGAAGAAGACAGTGGACACTGTTTATTCCATTAATTTGAATCAAAGACACAAATTAAATCACCAAGACTCTTTAATTTTGTTCTAATTAAAATATATCAACAGAATAACCTTCTGTTATTTGCATGATCGTTGTTAAAAAAAAGGCATTCAATACAGAAACAACTGGACTTTATTTGTAACAGAAGACGTTTCAAATAAAGTCCAGGTGTTTCTGTATTGAACACCTTTTTATTTTATTTTATCATGTCCTGGATGACTGAGAATATTCACCAGCACATGAGCATTGTTATTGTTCAATATTTTGATAATCAAAGACTCTGCCTAAAGTCAAGGATATGTCAAAATGGACTTTCAGAATTTGTTTAGAAGTTGAAGACGGTTTAATCAAGTTTAATCATAAACTGGTGCCTGTATTCTGGTTCCCTTCTAAACACTTTTCCTAAACAATCTTCTCTGCCTTGACTCCTAATAAACTCTGACCTCGGCTGGACCACTCCTACTTCCTGGTCGAGGAACCATTGGAACAGAGCGAATACTCTGATGTCAATCTTTCTATAAAAGCGCTCACTTCCTCGAACTGTTTGAGTATCTAAGGGATACGCTAAAATGTGATTTTTCTCCTAAAGCTGTATGAACGTTGGTCATTGAGTCAAAGACCACGTCAGCAGCTAAGGATTTATGGCACGCTCGCTATAAGTCCGACCCGAGCTCAAAGCTCCAACTTTGAATGAATTTTTCTCTTGAGGAATATTTTATTCTGAAAATCAACTGGAACTACTGCCACTACTTTGGGCCGATTAACACGGACCTCAGCGAGACGCAGGAAGGTAAACACACTGAAGTCCAGCTCGAACGTAACTTGGACTAAGAACCTTTAAGTCTAAAGGTTGCTTCCATCTCTTACTGAAGCCGGGACCATCGTCTTTGCAAGGTAAAGAGTTGTGATTGTTTACGAGCGGACCTGGGTCTAGCGGATGTCGCCCGGAGGGTGTGCTATTTTCTGGTTGAACTTATTTCAAGATAAATCCCCTTTCTTTCTTCCTCCTTTTTCCTTATTCTTTAAACCTATTTCGCCAGTAACTATTAAGTTAAATGTGCCTTCAGATAAAAAGTTATTTAATAACTTCTAGTAACTTGAATCTGTTGTTCCCAATTACATCTGTTGACGTTAGAATTATAGAAAACCAATTATGAAAAATCAAAGTGTACATGTATGATTGTTTTAACGATCTGTTAAATAAATGATCGCATTGTTGTTGATGGGTCAAATATAGTAAACGTCTCATGTCACAGCACAATTTGATCACACAAGATTTGTTTAATCCTGAAAAATAAGAAAGAACACGTGAATAAATATAATTACTACTTTGAACTCTCAATAGTCTTAGAAGTAATTGGCTAAGTTTGTAACAGGTAACCCTGTCTACATCTTACACAAAAAGATATGTAGCTCTCTGATAGGTGTTTTCTCTTTAACCTAAAACAATGTAATTTCACACAATACAACAGAGTGAGATTTTGAACAGCTTTTTGCAAAAAGGGAAGTCACAGCAAACACCCTAAAAGATTCTCACTGTGAACTTCAAATTATTGTTGCTTTCTGCTCGTCTTTTATTTAGCAGTTAGTGGGAGTGGAAAACTGAAAGTTATGCACCATAACTCATGTTCCCTGAAGGAAGGGAACGAGGTGCAACACGATTGCTGTGGGAACTAGCGCCCCCGCGCGGTTACCTGAACGAATATACTCACGCCTTTACGGCTGGGGCGTCAGCGTCGCGCCAGAAGCCCCGCCCTCTGGACATATAAGCGGCTGACGCCCGTCCATCTTTCTCTAAAATGCACTTCACCGAGCTTTCAGCATTGAAATGGCCAAATGTGTTGCACCTCGTTCCCTTCCTTCAGGGAGCATGAGTTATGGTGCATAACTTTCAGTTCCCTTTCAGTTAGGTTCTCTCGGTGCAACACGATTTCTATGGGAACGCAATTCATTCACGCCCTTGAAATGCTCAGCAAAATGCATGTGAGAACATCTGCCTTAATACGGCAGGCATTTCCCAGCCGCTCTCCACAAGGTATGTAGAAGGTACAGCCTGAAAAAAAAAAAGCCACATGTAGAAACATCGTTCTGATGTTACCACTGGACACATAGATGAAAACACGAGTTCGAGATAGCATAAGCGTCCTCTGCTAGTGTGATAACTCATCATCTCCTTTTTTCTTGGAAATCTTGAGAAGCAGGAGGAAAAGAACAAGGGACCCATTACGCCACTGGTAACCAGATGGCAATGTGGAGGTAAAAAACCCAGTTCATGCACAGGTAGTGCTGGACGATAATTCAATAACGATAAATATCGCGATATACTTTTATTCAATAACGATGATATGAAGTTTAAGCATATTTTCGATATTTCGATAGGATTTTACAACTTTTTCTGACGTTTTTCTCTTTCTGTTCGGGTTGGAGCGGCTGCTTCAACAACCCGCCCGGACAGAAAAAGCTGTGACACAAAACGTGCGTGATGACGTCGTTGTTACGCAGCGCTCAGTCCAGCAGCAGGCGTTAGCGGTAGCAGGCTAAAAGCTAAGCTAGTCTCCAAAGCGCGTTAAGTTTTCGCTTCAAAACGAGTCAAACGAGTGCTCATGACCGTCAGAATGTGACTGAACAAAGTTTCACAAGCGAAGAGAAAGAGACGACATCACTGATGAGAGGAAAGACTAATTCGTCGGTGTGGACGTAGTTCGGTTTTACTGCAGGTCTCATCTGCAGCGAGTCTTACTCGGTTTGTGTTTATTTTTCAAAACGTGACAGAGTCGTTCTAACTAGCGGTGGAAACATCTACTTGTTTAATCTGAAGAGTTTCCACTCGATAGAATATGATGAGAGTCAGAAGATGAAGAATAAAGTTTGAGCCAACGTTTCCCTGAAACTACGACGTAAACAAACAGCCCCAGCAGTGCTGCATGTTTTTTTTTTATTGAAAATAAAACAGATTCATCAGAATAAAAAGAAAGAAAAACACTGAATGAAAAGGTGCAGAAAGACGAAAATAGTGTTATAATATCTGCCCCTTGTTTAAAAAATACAAAATAACTACAAACAACCTTCACTTCACCTGCACCACACCTTCCCAACAACTTTGATTTAATCATCTTTTAAAACATATAAATAGTTTTATAAATGTTTATGATGATATCAAATCAACACAATCCTGTTTCCTGATTTAAAACTCAGCTCCTTCACACTAGTTCTAAATGAAGATTTTACAAACATTTACATTCCCTTCAGGGTTTAATAACTTTTTAAACAAAATGTAATTGAATATTTGGGGGTAATATTTTTTTTAGTTTTATACATGACTTGTAAAATACTATGTTCAACCAAATCATAACATTTTAATAATTTCAATTGATGAAATAATATATTTGTTGGGTGACCATAGCACTTCCTAATAATAATTCTTACAGCTCTTTTTAGTAAAATAAAATTAGGATTTGTAATAGTTTTGCATGCTTTTCCCCAAACTTCAATACAACAGATTAAATATGGAACAATCATTACATTATACAATATATTCAAAACTTTGTCATTCAAAAACTATTTTACTTTATACAATAATGTAATTGATTTTGTTATTTTTATTCTTAAGTAATTTCCATGAGATTTCCATGTCAGCTTCTCATCAATAACTATACCCAAAAGTTTTATTTAATTAACTATGAATTTCAATGCTGTAAATTTTAAAGTTCTTGTTTAAAGTTAAAACTATTAATATTGACACAGTTGAGAATTTTATGCCGAGAACGTTCATGCTCAATAATCCAGGTACCAAATCCAATACCTGTAATTCTCAGTTGGGTCATCTGGAAACTGGATGGAGGGTGAAACGTTTCTATAAAAAACTGTCCATGACCCGACAGAATTATTGGGTTGAGAATTTTATGTTTATTTGATGGTGATTTCCATCTTTTTGGAGGCTAAATACAAATACAAGGTGAACATCAATTTATTTGTATAGTTTATAGTTTTTTTTAGGCTTTTATATTGTTTATATCGATATCGAATTATATCGATATCGACCGAAATTAAGAACTATATCGTGATAAAAATTTTGGCCATATCGTCCAGCCCTATGCACAGGGTAACCTTCCAGGTCCCCAGGAGAAAAAAATTAATGTATAAAGGGCACACACGAGTCCCTCATCTGCTTCATGAACAGACAACTAGGACTGTCAAAGAGGCCCATCCTGATATTGGAGAACTGTCAGAGGAGAGGGGAACCCTTCCACTGAAGTAACTCCCAAATAAACATAAACATCAAGGGTGTCCCTTGTGTATGTTGTTGTTGCTGTTGGAGCAAAGACGATCAGGTCTTAGACCCTCAGCCAGTCCCCTTCAGTGGGCAGGCTGAAGGTTGCCACAACTCCGGACGTGGGTGTCAAAGCTGCCCACGTGCCTGAGTCAGCAGGACTCTGTAAGAATGCAACTGCCATGGTATCCCTGAACTTTGAGAAGTAAAAGTCACATTGTGAACTGGCTCCGCATGGGAACAAGTCCACCGAGTTTCTTTTAACCCGTGACCAGACCTGATCCACGAGTTGTGGGTTCAGTCTTCATTCTGATTCCCAAAAAAGAGACCCTCTTGAGAGGGCATTCGCTTCGTAACTCGGTTCACTCGGAACATGAGTTGCCCCGAGCGACAACAATCCTGGAGCGTACCCTGTGAGCATCCTCTGTGTCAGGCTGAAGAGGGCTCAATGAAGGACACCGTCATTTTGTTATCTGATTACACCAGGACGTGCTGCCTCACAATCAGACCTTTACCAAAGAAGTATCTTGCTGACAGGAATACGGCCAACGACTCCAGGAAGTTGATGCACAATCTACTTCCTGATTGTTCCAGAGGCCTCGGGCATTCTGATTTCTGCAGACTGCCTCCTCATCCTGTTTCCAAGGTGTCCGTCGTGATGAACACACGGGATGACACCTTACCTTACGGGACGCTTCTGCCAAGAGGCCTAAAGAGGCGTTGGCACGCTTACAGGGGAATCCGTTGATTCAGTTTAAACTTTTGCCAGGCAACGGCGAATCGAGGAAGCACGTTCCTCTGAGAGCCATGCCTTGTACCGGATGGTGTAGACCTGCACTTCCAGAAACACGGTAATCCGTGATGGGGTCGGTCACTCCTTTTGTGGGTTTATGAAAAAATCAGAGAGACTCCAGGTGAGAGATCACCCAGGAGTGTGACTGGGCCTGCTCCCGGTCAAAAAACCAGGAGGTAATCTAGGTAGTTCATAATCCTGACTCCTTGATTCCTAAGAGGGGTCAGGGCTGCATCCAGACATTTAGTAAATGTATGAGGAGCAGTCTTCAAACCGAAGGGTAAGACTTTGTATTTATGAGCTTTCCCTTTGAATGCAAAACCGGAAGAATTTCCCGTGCTTCCTCCAGACGCCCACATGGAAGCAGGCGTCTCTCGAATCCGTTGTACATGCGTAGTCTCCAGGTCTCACGGACCGGGGGACCTGCCGCAATGTCAACATTTTGAAATTGAAAAATCCTTGTTTTCTTGCCCAGAGTCCTGAGATCCAGGGCCCGTCTCAGGTATTCATCTCTTTTGGGCACCAGGAAGAAATTCAGCCCGCAACGCATCCCCTGGGAGGGATGTCCAGCGGCTGCTTGCTTCATTTGAGTGCGGAAGGGGTGGCCTTCGACCCCTCTCGCGTACTCTGGAGCAGGCTGGTCCGCCCAGTAGAAGACATCGCGAGATTTGATTGTCTCATGCAAAACTCATGTGTCCCACTGCGGTTGTAGTTTGACCTAGTAGGTCGTGTTTCACCAAGTGGTGAGTGAAGAACTAGGGCAGTCTGTGCTCTGGAACCTTCATTCTTGTATATGCATGAAACAGTGTTTATTTTTTCATTACACATACAGTAGATGAGTTATTGTTTAGTGCACACACACACATACCACCAGCTCCTTGTAGCATTTTACAAGTAAAGTCTGGGCTCAAAAGGTCAGGTTCCCTTACTGCGTGAGCGGGCAAATCTGAGGCCCTGTTCCCATTTTGGGACCAGGACACATTCAGTAGCCTGAGACTTTATTATTGTGTGTGGATGACAATTACAGTAGATGAGTTATTGTTTAGGGCGCACACATGCGCCACCAGCTCCTTGTAGCATTTTACAAGTGAAGTCTGGGCTCAAAAGGCCAGGTTCCCATACTACGTGAGCGGGCAAACGTGGGGCCCTGTTCCCATTTTGGGACCAGGACACCTTCGTCGTCGGCAGGGGTATCACCTTTCCTCTTCTTTTGCTGGTGGCCCCATGCAGCTCCTGTAGCTTTTCTGCCTGGTGGGCCTGCGTTACCGAGGCCACTTGTCCTTGTCCATTCCGCCAAGGTCCCCCGGGCCCTGAGATGGTTTAATGTCAAAGAGTCATCCATAGCCTCATGGGTGGATAAGCTCTCAGCGTCATCGACGTTGCAAGGAAAAACTACCAGGTAGCGCAGCTGAACAGGTAGCTGAAAATCCTCCTCCTGGACTGTGTTGGACAGAGAGTCTCCTTGTTAGCCGGGGCTAAACGTGGAGGTACTTGTGAGCCCGCTAGCGGTGCTAAGACGGGCCCTCGAGCAGCGTAGCATCGGTAAAAAACACTTAGTTATCTGTGATGAATTCTACCCTCAATTCGTAGGATAGCGGAAAAGGCAAAATATGAGAAGGTTAGCTAGCAAGCTAGTCCAAGCATTTTCACATACCTCACGATGGAGTCCTTCGTTGTCCGCTCGTAGCCTCGCTAATCGTGTTAGCAGCGCCGTCTTTCGCCGCGTGTTTTTCGTGGGTGCCCCTGGTTAGCCATGCTAACCGTGGGAGCTAGCCAGATAGCAGCGGGGTTACTCCATTTCCACTCTCCTTTCTCCGGGGTCATCCGTGAGAAAAGCTTTGAGTGTCCTTGCGTGTAGCATCCCAGAGCAGAGCGGACAGGCCTCGTGGGTGTCCGCTGCTGAAAAGGGGGTAGCCAGATCCGCTGAAGCAGGTTCGGGAGCCGGAGCTCACGGCTAGGGATGGGAATTGATAAGAAATTATCAATATCGATGCCTTTATCTATGTCATTTATCGATTCAATTCCTTATCAATTCTGTTATCAATTCTCATTTGGGTAATAAAATATAGTAAACCATTTGTGTTCATAAAGAATTTAATGATCTTTCACCAAAACCAAAAATATATGTAGTATTCCTATTTGATGAGGTTTTATTGTTTACTGTATTAGGAATTTCTTAATAAACAATAAAACTTAATCAAAACAAACTAGCAATTTTTGTTCAGAAAAATTAACATATCTGCTTTCTCAGGAAGGATACGGGATCTTTCAGGACTAATCGTATCCCCAGCTGTGGAGAACACCCTCTCGGATGGGGTGGAGGATGCTTGTACACAGAGATACTTCTCAGCAAAAGATCATAATAGAGGCAGTGTGTCCTTCTTCATCCACCACCAGAGGGTTGGGCTGTCCTTTGTTGGAATTGCTGTTAGGCTTCTGTACAGTTGTATTTCACGATCCAGTCTCTGCCAATCTGCAATATGAACAAAACAAACATTTATTAATTGCTTTATTTATTCTAATTTTGTCTTTTCCCCACCAAGTATTGCATACTTGTCATTTTCCATGGGCTTTCTTAGCTGTGGGTCTACAGCTGCAGCTTGGATCGCAGGAAACTGTTCACAGAACTCTCAATCATAAAAAACAGAGAGTTCCATCTTGTCCTCACATCCAATACCAGCATGTGCTGGGGCAACTCTGAAAGGCACACACATGAGGATTAGTTTAAATTACTTTAGCTGACTTTGATGAAAATATTTAAAATGCATTCTTACTGAGGAGTTGTTGCTTCTCTTTGAGGACCACTTTTGCCATGTGAGACCTCTTCATCCACACGACCACCGAACGAATTCTTGCTGCCCAGTTGGAAACTGAACTGCTGTTGTATAGCTTCTCCCTGCTTCCATGAAAGGAGAAGCTAACGTTGGTGTGCTAGCAGCACCACTCGTGCTAACACTACTAGCCTCTGACCCAGCCAGACTCCGGCAAACTAAATGTTATTACAGGAGAGGGAGATTATTTATAAAATACAGTGGAAGCAGTATAGCTAAAAGGTAACAAGTGAAATAATTTGACGTTACCTGCTGTAACATTTACAACGGACAAGAAAGTTCATTCTCAATAGTCCAGGTATCAAATCCGCTCATTCTCAATCAGTTCATCTGGACAGTTTCTTTTTTGTAGAAACGTTTCACCCTCACTCCAGAGGGCTTCGTCAGTCAGAGTAGTCCAAAGCACACTGAAGTTAACCCACCAAGTAAACAACTTAAGTGGACCAACCAGTTTGCTGTAGCCAAGATGGTTTCTGGGGGCTTGTCCCTCGTTGACTCCTCCCAGGCAGGCAGACATGTCCAAAGTGGTTCAAGACAAGAAAGTTCATTCTCAATAGTCCAGGTATCAAATCCGCTCATTCTCAATCAGTTCATCTGGACAGTTTCTTTTTTGTAGAAACGTTTCACCCTCACTCCAGAGGGCTTCGTCAGTCAGAGTAGTCCAAAGCACACTGAAGTTAACCCACCAAGTAAACAACTTAAGTGGACCAACCAGTTTGCTGTAGCCAAGATGGTTTCTGGGGGCTTGTCCCTCGTTGACTCCTCCCAGGCAGGCAGACATGTCCAAAGTGGTTCAAGACAAGAAAGTTCATTCTCAATAGTCCAGGTATCAAATCCGCTCATTCTCAATCAGTTCATCTGGACAGTTTCTTTTTTGTAGAAACGTTTCACCCTCACTCCAGAGGGCTTCGTCAGTCAGAGTAGTCCAAAGCACACTGAAGTTAACCCACCAAGTAAACAACTTAAGTGGACCAACCAGTTTGCTGTAGCCAAGATGGTTTCTGGGGGCTTGTCCCTCGTTGACTCCTCCCAGGCAGGCAGACATGTCCAAAGTGGTTCAAGACAAGAAAGTTCATTCTCAATAGTCCAGGTATCAAATCCGCTCATTCTCAATCAGTTCATCTGGACAGTTTCTTTTTTGTAGAAACGTTTCACCCTCACTCCAGAGGGCTTCGTCAGTCAGAGTAGTCCAAAGCACACTGAAGTTAACCCACCAAGTAAACAACTTAAGTGGACCAACCAGTTTGCTGTAGCCAAGATGGTTTCTGGGGGCTTGTCCCTCGTTGACTCCTCCCAGGCAGGCAGACATGTCCAAAGTGGTTCAAGACAAGAAAGTTCATTCTCAATAGTCCAGGTATCAAATCCGCTCATTCTCAATCAGTTCATCTGGACAGTTTCTTTTTTGTAGAAACGTTTCACCCTCACTCCAGAGGGCTTCGTCAGTCAGAGTAGTCCAAAGCACACTGAAGTTAACCCACCAAGTAAACAACTTAAGTGGACCAACCAGTTTGCTGTAGCCAAGATGGTTTCTGGGGGCTTGTCCCTCGTTGACTCCTCCCAGGCAGGCAGACATGTCCAAAGTGGTTCAAGACAAGAAAGTTCATTCTCAATAGTCCAGGTATCAAATCCGCTCATTCTCAATCAGTTCATCTGGACAGTTTCTTTTTTGTAGAAACGTTTCACCCTCACTCCAGAGGGCTTCGTCAGTCAGAGTAGTCCAAAGCACACTGAAGTTAACCCACCAAGTAAACAACTTAAGTGGACCAACCAGTTTGCTGTAGCCAAGATGGTTTCTGGGGGCTTGTCCCTCGTTGACTCCTCCCAGGCAGGCAGACATGTCCAAAGTGGTTCAAGACAAGAAAGTTCATTCTCAATAGTCCAGGTATCAAATCCGCTCATTCTCAATCAGTTCATCTGGACAGTTTCTTTTTTGTAGAAACGTTTCACCCTCACTCCAGAGGGCTTCGTCAGTCAGAGTAGTCCAAAGCACACTGAAGTTAACCCACCAAGTAAACAACTTAAGTGGACCAACCAGTTTGCTGTAGCCAAGATGGTTTCTGGGGGCTTGTCCCTCGTTGACTCCTCCCAGGCAGGCAGACATGTCCAAAGTGGTTCAAGACAAGAAAGTTCATTCTCAATAGTCCAGGTATCAAATCCGCTCATTCTCAATCAGTTCATCTGGACAGTTTCTTTTTTGTAGAAACGTTTCACCCTCACTCCAGAGGGCTTCGTCAGTCAGAGTAGTCCAAAGCACACTGAAGTTAACCCACCAAGTAAACAACTTAAGTGGACCAACCAGTTTGCTGTAGCCAAGATGGTTTCTGGGGGCTTGTCCCTCGTTGACTCCTCCCAGGCAGGCAGACATGTCCAAAGTGGTTCAGGAAAATAACTAAAACGTAGCTGAAAAGGCAGAAAAATAGGAAATTAGCAGAAAGAAACTGAAAAAAGTACAAAAAGGCTGAAATTGACAGAATACCTATCTAAAAAAAGTTTAAATGAACAGAAAGAAGCCAAAAGAAACTGAAAGGACATGAAAGGAGCTGAGGGAAGCTGAAGTTAGCACAACGAAGCTGAAGATTTCTGAACCAGAACAACAGCTCAAATGAGCAGTAAAAGGTTTTAAACA
>JBBPBX010041946.1:0-21179 GCA_038048925.1 Garcialebias charrua | reverse complement strand
TGTGTCTGATAAGAAATTATTATCTGATGAGGCATTCACAGACTGCTGGTACAGGTTAGAAGAAAGGTCCTTAGCATCGTCTGCATCTCAACAGATTGAACTCTGCTGCATCTCTGCTGGCATCTGGTTCAACACACCAATGATTTCAAAATACTTTGCTTTTAAATCTTTACATGGCACCTGAATGTTTTTTCCAAAACTTATCTGCCTTTATTCAAATTATAGATGTCTTAAGTTATTTAAGTTCCAGGTCTGTCTGTAGGGCCGATACTTCCTTCCCCACAAAAACAATATTTCACGGTTAATCAAGTGCGGCTCCCTGGGTGAAGCCTCACATAGACATCATTTACACTTGGCTTTTAATTGCAAATAATGGGTTTGGCTTTTTAGGTGTATTTTTTATCGTCCCTTTTATATTCCACCATCATTATCTTTACCCACTTTCCTATCGGAGTCACAGGAGAGCTGGTACCGATCTCCAGCAGACAATAATTTTATACATTTGGCTATTCGTATCTTTCTTTTGCTGTTTTCTGATTTCATTGTTCAGCATTTTGGACAACTTGAGTTGATTTTAATATGTATTGCAAATAAAAGGATTTGATTTTATAATGATGTTCAAATTAGAGATGTTGAAAGATAATTGTATAAGACATTCAAATGTTCTGACATACGTTTAGCAGAAATCTAAAACATGTTCAGACATTAAAAGATTACTTTTGATTTCCACAGATGAAATCTTTTTTGGAAAGTTTAATATTTTGGGTTTGTCTGAATAAAAACAAATACAGTATATCAAAGTCAAAGTCAACTTTATTGTCAGAACTGCAATATGTACAGGACATACACAGGATTGAAATTGCATTTCTCTCTCAGTCCCTCGGTGCAACAGTAACCATTTAAACACTAAACAATTAATAAACAAGCATAAAATGAAATAATAAAAGTTTAGTACTGTCCTGAGTTTTTTGCATAGTAGTTTTTCATAGTAGTAAAAAAAGTATAAAAAGTTTCACCAACACCAAAACACCAACATTTAATAAACATAATCATAAAATGAAATAGAGTGTAATACTGTCCTGAGTTTTTTCATAGTAGTTTTCCATAGTAGTATAAAAGTATAAAAAGTTTCACCAACACCAAAAATGAAATAGAGTGTAATACTGTCCCGAAGTATAAAGTATAAAAAGTATATCTATAAAATAAATGAAGGTTCTGGCATTTGACATTTGTAAAGAGTGACAAAGCAGCATATGGGGTTAATGTACACAGTATATGTATGAGGTAGTTGATATTGGTATAGAAACAAAGTGGCATTATGCAATAAGGCTAGTAAAAAGAATATATACTGTATATCAGCAGTAGTGTAGATATAAAAAGTCTAGATGTAAACAGTAGTAATAAATGTAAACAGTAGTAATAAATGTAAACAGTAGTAATAAATGTAAACAGTAGTAATAAATGTCAACAGTAAATGTAAACAGTAGTATGACTATAGGCAGTAATGTAATACAAACATTAGTGCAAATATGAGAAGTAGTGCAAACTGAATGAGCACATGACCATATATAAACAAAGATTTCACCCCCTGCTTCAAATGCTAGGTTTGCTGATGTGATACAAGGAATTCCCTGACATGTGGTTCCTGTTGTGTTTCAGGTGCTGAAATGGAATATATATTTCTGATTGTTTCACTGTTCAGTACAGCCATGTTAACTGGAGCTCAGTTTAATGGATTCAACTGTGACGCCAACCTTCACAGCCGCTTTCCTGGTGAGAAACTGAGATACAAACGAAGCAACTCTCTTTACTGATACATTTGTCCATCCATCCTTCATCCATCCATCATCTAGCATCCATCCATCTATCCATAAATCATCCATCCATCCATTCACCCATCTATCACCAAAATATTATCCATCCATCATCTATTATCCATCCATCCATCCATCCATCCATCCATCCATCATCATCCATCTATCCATCCTTCATCTATCCATCCACCCATCATCATCATCCATCCATCATCTTATTTACCTAATTCCCTTTACTGGATCACTGGGAACTGTTGTCTTCCTCCAGCAGGTGGAGGACACTCTGGACATGTTACTAGTCCATCACAGGGACACAGAGATAAAAAATTATTCACGCTCACACCTAGAGACAATTTAGAATTACAAATGAGCCTAACCTGTGTTTTGGTCTGTGAGAGGAAACCAGAGTACAAACCCACCTTCTCACTGAGAGGTTGTAGCTCTAACTACTCCACCTCAGTTTGCAAATTATAGACACTTTAAAGCAAAATTCCCACTTGTTACAATAAACAAACTGTTTATGGTTAATGGGGCTAGGAAAAAAACACTTAGGAGATGGTTACCGTCAGTGACGGCTGGTGGTGATATTTTTAGGGTGGGCTAATTTACACACACACACACACACACACACACACACACACACACACACACACACACACACACACACACACACACACACACACACCGTATAATGTACACATACATGTTTGAATAGTTTGAATTGATTGTTTGATAAGGAGCAGATATGATAAGAAATGTTTTCTTCTTCTGCTTCCTTTCATTTTATGTTATGTTTAATTTTTCTTTAAAAAAAATTGTCATTGTTTTTAATATGAAATGAATAAAATTATACAATACAATACAATGTGATCACAATCTGATAGGCCTACCTTTGTGCTTGACGGATTTTTCATGCAGTCGGACACTGCGGTAAAGTTAGTTTTACGTTGGAAGTTGGATATTCGAGCTCCGTGGCTTCAGGGGTGCGTTGCTCTCGTCAGTCCGCTTCATGGAGTCTGATTTCGGCAGTCTGACGGACACCGTTCCTTCCCCCATGAGACACTAAAGTCGCAGTTACAAATCTTACAAAACGCGTAATTGTGCCCCCCACCCTACTCTTCTTTTAGGAAAAGTAAATTCGCTGTCCCATTTTTCAAGATATTTACACGAAGTCTTAACTTTTTTGGCAGGGACGCTTTTTCTCTCGTTACATTCATTCATCTCTGTGTTTTTCCGGGTTTGTTCCCGGCCGTTGCCAGCACAAACATCGCGAGAACTGCCACCGAGGCTACTGCAGGTAGCAGTTCTCGCGAGGCTAGTGACATAATTCAGAGGCACAGGAATGTTTTTTTTAAGAATATTCTAATACGGGAAATTTCTGGGAAAATAATAATTCGGGATGACGACGGGAAAGAGGGGTAAAATATGGTAGTTTCCCAGCCAAAACGGGAGACTTGACAGGTATGCTAATCTTGCTCGTCATGGTACCACTACCTACACTAAACCACACCCACATAAACTTGGGCTTGAAGCACGTTATTGTACGTCCACCCTAACTGGCTTATTTCTGTGGCATTGGGCTGATCCTGGGCTGACCAGAATTAGCCCCAATGAGCCGCAAACTGAGGGGGCGTGCCGAGACACATGTCAATCATTCTGAACCACAGAGACATTGAATTAAAATGGGCTGTGAAACGTTAGCCCTGCAGAACGACCCAGATGGTTTAGCACCAGTTTTTGTTGTAAATTTCACTAAAGACACATTATTTTTAAATTCTGTTTATTTTTAAGTTGTTATTTATAAATTGTTTATAATTATATAATTATATTATAATTATATAATGTTTAACCTTTTTATTGTGAATACCAGGAAGGACTTAGCCCTACTAGCCCACTTATACCAGCCATCCCTGGTTACCGTATTTGTTAACTCAGGAGTGTAGAGAATGAACTACTCTCCTGAAAAATGAACTCTTACAGACATACCGAAGTTCATGCTCAATAATCCAGGTAAAAATCCAACAATGCTCAGTCGGGTCATGTGAACAGTTTATTTTTTGCTGAGATGTTTCGTCCTTCATCTGAAGGAAGAAACGTCTCAGCAAAAATAAGACACCATCTAGATGACTTTACAGACATAAATCTAATAATGTCACTGTATTAAAGGTTCAGTATGCAGTTTCTGTAGAACTGCAGCAGTTAGAAATATTTTCAACAGGCAAAGCATTCTGATCCCTCCCCCTCAGAGCCATATGTGGCTCTGCCCCCTTGTGGTCTGTTGAATTTCAAATTCAAGCTCTGTTTTTATTGGCTGATTCAAATTCAAGCTCTGTTTTTATTGGCTGGTTACAAACTCTGTTTTTATTGGCTGGAAAATGGCGGGTCACCTTTTCTTTTTAGAAATGCTTATTTACCACCTGGAGAAGCAAGGGGACAATATTTTTTTTTATTTTTTTTCAGAGATTACCTGGCTAACATCAGTCTGTCAGGAGGTAGTGACAGAGTGAAGAAATATGTTCATAAAAAAAGCTACATACTGCAGCTTTAAGGATTTTTTTTTCACCCCAACTACAAGCAAATATTTCATCTTCATACAAACATGACTTCGGCGGTTTTAATGTACAGGATGCCCTTGTTTGTGTGTTTCAGCGGAGAGAGATATCAGTGTGTACTGTGGAGTTCAGACCATCACACTCAAGGTCAACTTTTGCCCCGTCCTCTTCTCTGGCTACACGGATACCGACTTGGCTCTCAACGGTCGGCATGGAGATGCACACTGTCGAGGATTTATTAATAACAACACCTTTCCTACTGTTGTAATCTTTAGTATCAGCTTGGCAACACTGGAGTCTTGTGGAAATTTGCTAGTGGTAAGAACATAACTTTTTTTTTTTTTTTTTTTTAAAGGTGCCTCTACTGTTTAACATATTATCATAATTTTGACAAAAATGTTTAACACCAATTGTATAAGAAGTTTAAAGCAACTCAAGATCAAAAGAAATGTTGAAGCTGCTGCCTGTGATTCTTTACCTTCACCATGGTAATAATGCACCTGTGTCCGTCGCTCCTCGACTGCCAAGTCAGTGAGATGCAGGCAGAAACGCAGACTGAAATGTAAGCTTCAAACCACCAGCTGCAGTGCAAAAAACATTACTCAGATCCTAAAAACTCAAACCTTGAGTGAAGGAAAATGTCAAAGTTTTGTGTTTCTGCTGTTTCATGCTTTTTCAAATTAAAAGTATGCTTTACTTCCAGTTTTCAAGAGAACAATATGAGCTCAAACAAAAAATCTGTGGAAGCTTGGGAGTGAGCTTGTCATGGAAATGCAGCAGAAATACATGATTAAAATATGTCTTCATAAAATTAGATTTAAGTTATTTTTTGCAATAAAGGTACAAATTATACAGAGTGACTGAACAGTCAGTACAAGAGTGTGCAGATAAAAACCAGTACTTATGCACTTTTGAAAGGTACCCCTTTTACCTCAAACCAGTTACACAAGCATGTTCAGTGATTTTCCACAAGATGATGCAGAGTGTGTGGTGTTATATTTTTAATCACACAAACATCAGTTCTACTCATGAATAGACAGTAGGTTGTATTTGGCAACAACTACATGCCGGTCCCAAGCCTGGATAAATGGGGAGGGGTGGGGCAAGCAATGGCAAACTACCCCACTATCTTGCCGAAATACCGTATGGATCAGTGCAATCAAAGACATTCAGATATGGTGCTGGAAAGTGAGACCCCTGGGCTGGAAGGCACCTATCATATTACCAGGGATGAACGTGGACGTTTTTCAAGTAGCGGGGGCATTTATGACGTGGACGGGACAAATCCATCAGGACTCCCGCCTGCTGATGTGGCTCCCAGCAAAAGAAAGCGTCTACGTTTGTCAACAACGATTCACAACATTGGCACGTGGAATGTTTGCGGCATGAACATAGGCAAACTTGAAATCATCAAGCAAGAAATGCAACGACTCCATATCGATCTGCTGGGCATCAGCGAGCTTCACTGGACGGGTAATGGATATTTCAAAAGCGATGAATACACCGTCTTCTACTCTGGAAGCAACGAAGAGCCCGATGCGATGTGGGTGGAAATCAAATCGATTGTGGGAAAGACAACAGAGGAAACCATCCCGTTCAAGAAACCAATGAAAAGATCGAAGTGGCTGACGGACAAAGAGATCGAGATCGCCGAGCATTGCCGTATGGCCAAGGCGAGCGGGAACATAGAGGAATTCCGTCTACTCAATGTGGCGTTCCAAAGAAGGGCCAGACAGGACAAGGAAGCATATTGGAACAACCAATATGAGGAACTGGAAAAGGCAAACCGACACGGTCACACCCGAACTCTCTTTACCCATGTCAAGCATGCCAGAACATCATTCACAGCACGCAAAGCGTCTACCATCTATGACAGCGATGGTACAATATTGCAAGAAGAGGGGCAAATCAAGTGACAATGGCGGGACTATGCAAAGGAGCTATACGCTGGCAATCCATCAGTCCAACTGATCGATCAACCCAAATAGATGGACCAGGAACCGGGCATCCTGGAAGAAGAAGTCACTTGGGTTCTAAAACAACTACCAAACAGGAAGGCCCCAGGCACGGATGATTTACCAGTGGAACTACTCATGCCAATACCAGTCAAAATCCTTACCAAATTGTGTCAGAACATCTGGATCACAAAATCGTGGCCCAAAGACTGGACAAGATCAGTTTTTGTCACGATTCCTAAAAATGGCAATCTACAGGAATGCTCCAACTATGGAACTATCGCGCTCATCTCCCATGCCAGCAAAATCCTGCTAAAGATTCTACAAAACCGCATTGCGACAATCATGGAACGGGAACTACCAGATGTTCAGGCTGGTTTTCGCAAAGGACGAGGCACGAGGGATCAAATCGCGAAACTACGCTGGATCATGGAGAAGGCTAGAGAGCACCAGAAGGACGTCTATATGTGTTTATGTTTATGTTTGTTTATTAAATTTGTTCATTTTTTTACAAAAGAAGCAATACAAGACAATCTCATAATGATAGTGTACAAAAATGTAAAAAAATGAAAGGTAGCAGAAAGAAGAATAAATCTTATTATATCTGCTCCTTATCTCCAACAATCAGATTAAACAACAGTAGTCAAACCATGTAAACAATAATAATCTTCAACCAACTTTTTCCAACAATCAGGTTAAACAATAATATTCTTCAACCAACAGTACAAAATGACTAACTCTTTCTAATTTTCTAACTAATACTAATACAGTACAAAATGACTAACACTTTCTAATTTTCTAACTAATACAATACACATTACGTTATTTCACATATATTTTTTTAACACATTTGTTTTGATCATTTTTTTAAATGTAAACATTGACTTGGCATTTTTAACTACATTCTCCAAGCCATTCCATAATCTAATTCCCTGAATTGAGGTAGAACGTCCCTTCAAACTGGTTCTGAATTGTGGTTTTACAAACAACTCAGTTCCCTTAAGATTACAGGAAACCCTCGAGTTACGTCACCTGCGACCTACGGCAACTCAGACTTACGACAGGCCTCTTTGAAAGAATGCCGTCGACATACGACCGAAAAAACGGACTTACGTCAGAGTTACATTAGAAGTATGTAATCGAGTTACGGCAAAAAAAATGCGTCATTACGGCAAGCGGCAAGGTGGGGGAGGGGTACAGTGCCTTGAGTGTTCATGGTTGATTCATGGTTGAGCACTGGCTAAGCAGTTCCATCTGATCCAGGTTTGAACTTGAGAAAAACATCAGTGTCTACCTACACTTCAGTCAAAGTAAGGACATTTTGTTTCCTTGTTTCCTTTTTCTGCTGCTTCTAGCTTTTTTAGAGTTCATGGACTTTTTCATGCACATGGACTGCACACCAACACCACATGGACTGCACTGGTTTCAAAAACATGATGGTTGCAACATGTTTCTGATGATTCGGCTGATTTGGTGCATGATTGGTGCATGGGAGTTCCTTATGATTTACTGCATTTTGATGTTAACAGCTGCTGCTCAAAGAGAAGTGTTCATGTTTCATGGTTGAACTCATTTGCAGATTATGGCTGAGAACTGTTCAGGAAGAGATTTGTATTTTGTATGCTTTGTCTGTGCTGAAAAAAAACATTACTGTACAGTACTTTACCTGTACAGTACATGCTGTACTGGTTTTGTGTGTTTATGGATGAATGTGTGGTATAATGTGTTATCTAAGTGTTTGTAAATAAAGTTCTGTGCATGTTTATGGCATAGGATGTCCGCTTGTTCATTCTCATGCCGTTAAATGTGTGTGCGGCGCTCTGTTAGCGGTATAGCCTCGACCTACGTCAGAAATGCGGACTTACGACAGGCACGTGTTTTTGGTATGCGAGATACGGCAGAATCGACCTAAGTCACACCCGTAGGTCCGGATCCCTGACGTAACTCGAGGGTTCCCTGTATAACAACTTTGTCTTTTAACAAAGTGCATTTGGATATTTAAAGGTAATGCATTATTTTGAGCTCTATACATAACTGATAAAATATTATAGTCTACCAAATCATGGAACTTCAATAATTTTAGTTGATAAAATAATGTACTTGATGGATGACGGTAATGCTTTCTAGTGATAATTCTTACAGCTCTTTTCTGTAATACAAAAATAGGCTTTGTGATTGTTTTACACGCTTTCCCCCAAACATCAATACAATAGATTAAGTGTGGAACAATGATTGTGTTATACAACAAATACAGAGCTTTATCATTCAATAGGTCTCTGACTTTGTACAGTACTGCTATCGATTTAGCTATTTTTATTCTTACAGAATTTATGTGTTGTTTCCATGTCAGTTTGTCATCAATGATAACACCCAAAAACTTCACCTCATTCACTCTACAAATCTCAACATCCTCAATTTTGAGTGGAACATCAACAGTTTTCTTTTTATTACCGAATATCATGTAATTAGTTTTCTCTAGATTTAATGATAATTTATTTATTTTAAACCAAGTTTGTATCTTGACAAATTCTGTCTTTATCAATTCTAACATTTGTTCTATATCTTCACCTGAACAGAAAAAAGTGGTATCATCAGCGAAAAGTACACATTTAAGGAGTCCTGACACATTTACCAAGTCATTCACATATAAAATAAAAAGCTTTGGTCCAAGTACAGAGCCTTGGGGAACTCCACATGTGATATTACAGAGGTCAGATCTTACATCATTTATTTGTACAAATTGTTTCCTATTTTTTAAGTAGCTAGATACCCACTGTAATGCTGGTCCTCTAATACCATATTTGTTCAGTTTTTCAAGGAGAATGGTGTGATCAATAGTATCGAATGCTTTTTTTAAATCAACAAAGATACTGATACAATGTTGTTTTTGATCGACAGCAGTAGTTATTTGTTCCATTAATTCCATGAGAGCCATTGATGTAGAGTTTTTTGATCTAAACCCATACTGACTGTTGCTTAGAATATTTTGTTTATCTATAAATTGGTCTAGTCTGTTTACAAATAGTTTTTCAAGAATTTTTGAAAACTGTGGTAACAAGGATATAGGTCTATAATTGTTGAATACACATTTATCACCATTTTTAAAAAGAGGAACGACCTTAGCTACTTTCATATTATCTGGAAAAATTCCTGTTGAAAATGATAAGTTACATATGTATGTGAACGGCTCAATAACATGGCTCATTATGTCCTTTACAAACATCATATCCATGTCCACCCAGTCTTTCGATCTCTTGTCTGTAAGATGTTTTACTACATTCATTATTTCCTCTTTGTTAGTTCCATTTAGGAAAATACTATTTGCACAACCTGTAATTGAGTGGATCATATTTTTATCTACTTTTGGTATCTTAGCTGCAAGGCTTGATCCAACATTCACGAAATATTGATTAAATCCATTTACAATTTCATTTTCATCATGAACTTCATCGTTGTCTTTTACAAAATATTTTGAAATACCAGTTTTTGCTTTATGATTCTTCAGTACACCATTCATTACTCGCCATGTTGCTTTCATATCACCATTACTTTTATCTAATAATTTACTATAATATTCTTTCTTATGTTTCCTTATAATCCCTACTAATTTATTTTTATACTTTTTATATTTTTCTTCTGCGCTCTGACTTCGCAATTTCAAGAAACATGAATACAAATACGCTCATTCTCAATCAGTTCATCTGGACAGTTTCTTTTTAGCAGAAACGTTTCACCCTCACTCCAGAGGGCTTCCTCAGTCAGAGTAGTCCAAAGCACACTGAAGTTAACCCACCAAGTAAGCAACTTATGTGGACCAACCAGTTTGCTGTAGCCAAGATGGTTTCTGGGGGCGTGTCCCTCGTCGACTCCTCCCAGGCAGGCAGACATGTCCAAAGTGGTTCAAGACAAGAAAGTTAATTCTCAATAGTCCAGGTATCAAATCCGCTCATTCTCAATCAGTTCATCTGGACAGTTTCTTTTTAGCAGAAACGTTTCACCCTCACTCCAGAGGGCTTCCAATTAACTTTCTTGTCATGAATACAAATAATTCTTTTTTTTTTACATGCATTTCTTAACCCTTTTGTCATCCATGGTTGATCATTCGTATTTCTCTTTGTGTAATTTGTTTGCACACAATTCTTTTCATACAGGGTTTCCAAGATATTCATAAACTCATCATATGCCCTGTTCGCATCATCAACATACACATCATTCCAGTCTTGTTTATCCAGATCCTCTTTCAATTTTTCCAAAACTTTTTTTGATGTGTTTATGATCTTTTTCTTCGTTGTGACTGCTTTTGTGATATTTTGATCATTTTTAAAGATTGTGAAAACTGGTAAATGATCACTTAAGTCGGTCGTTAAGATACCACCAATCACATCCCCATTTGTTATATTTGTGAAAATATTATCAATTATTGTGGCACTATGAGTTGTAATTCTTGTTGGCTTTGATATCAATGGATACATATTTAAACTGTACATTGAGTTTATAAATGTGCTTATGTTATTTGAATCTGTTTTATTTCCCATATCAATGTTAAAGTCTCCACACAAAAAAATATTTTTATTAAAACTCTTCTCCATTAGTTCCAAGATTTTATCAGTGAATATTTCTATATTTGCTCCTGGTGATCTATATACACAACTTATTATTATGTTTTTATCTTATTATTATGTTTTTAACTTATTATTTTGTTTCATCGACTACACCAAGGCGTTCGACTGTGTGGACCATGACAAACTCTGGGCGTGTTTGAAACAAATGGACGTACCAGAACACATTGATCAGCTGATACGAACACTGTACTCTAATCAGGAAGCAACTGTCAGAACATCGTGTGGTAACACCGACTAGTTCAACATCTGTAAAGGCGTCAGGCAGGGATGCATTTTATCTCCAGCCCTGTTTAACCTGTACGCCGAAACGATCATGCGACGATGCAACCTGGACGAGACTATAATCGGAGTCCATATTGGAGGTAGGACTATCAACAACCTGCGATATGCGGATGACACAACTATACTTGCAGAAAGTGAAAAAGACCTGGAATACTTGATCCGACGAGTTCAAGAGGAAAGTGAACGCATGGGACTGTACCTCAACATCAAGAAAACGAAAGTAATGACAACGACGTGCAATGATGCAATAAACATCAAGATCAACAATGAAAATATCGAGCCAGTCCAAGATTTCATCTTCCTGGGAGCCAAAATTGACCGAAACGGCGAATCCGGACCAGAGATCAAAAGGCACTTGGCCGGGCCGCAATGCAAGGATTGGATAAAGTCTGGAAAAGCAAGGACGTGAGCATTGCGACGAAAACTAGACTCGTCAACGCCATTGTCTTTCCCATAGCAACATATGGATGTGAAAGTTGGACAATCAGGAAAGCGGAAAGAAGAAAAATTGACGCTTTTGAACTCTGGTGTTGGAGAAGACTACTGCGCATACCCTGGACATCGCGGACAACAAACAAGATGGTCCTGGACCGTATCAAGCCAAAAATGTCGCTTGAGGGCAAAATCGTCAAACAACAACTGTCCTTTTTTGGCCACGTTATGCGCGCAAATTCACTAGAGACTTCAATGATGCTGGGCAAAGTGAGCGGGACGAGAAGAAGAGGACGGCAAAGAACACGCTGGCTTGATACAATCACATCGGCCACCAGTAAGATGATCGTAGAACTCAAAGTAATCGTCGAGGACAGGAACGCGTGGAGAGGACAGATCCATAAAGTGGCCGAAAGTCGACTTCGACTAAATGGCTAATCATCATCAAGAACTTTATACTTGTTAACTAGAAAAGTGGAACTTCGGAGGTCCGAACTTTGGACCCGTTTACTAGAGGCGTGGAGCTTGGAGGCCTGTGGAAAAAGTCCTCCATCACATTCCTCCCTTTGGTCATTCTAAAATGAACAACATATGTCAATAAAATCATAAAATTGAACTTAAAATGGTAATACATAAAAGTAAAATACAGTAACAGGCGAAAAACAATATAATGGAGATGCAATAACTAGACAGGAAAGGCTGACAGCCAGAAATCAGTCAATACACTCACACAAGGGTTTAAGCACCAACTTCACAGAGGCCTCATGGAGATTAGCTGTTTTTTGTGGGTACAGTTCTGTGTACATATAAAGCAAAGTATGGAAAACAGACACTGGATCTAAACATCAGAGTCAGAATTCATTGAGCATAAGTTAGTTATAAGGGAGTTAAGGGGACTATGAGGGGGAAGGTCTGAAAAGGGCAATGGGGTCCGAAACAGAAAGCAGCTTTTTTAGTGGGTGGGGTCTGACTGGTAAGGGAATGGAGCCATCATGGGGGAACAAAGTGCATGCATAACAAGAAGATTTAACACCTGCTGAGTGCAAAAAGGTTTTTACCACCACAAACTGTTGCCCTGTTGTCTGCATCTGTAAGGGAGAAAAGAAAATCTACTCCTAGGCATTTAAGTGCAGGTGTCAGAGGGAAATACACACATGGGTTGAGCAGCACAGAACTTGTGGTGCTTTTTACAACAGTTATATTAGGACCTGTGGAACAGCCTGGTGTCTAGTTTGTGTGTTCATTTTCCGACTGGGATCACCCAGCTCTTTTATGAACAGTTATGTTGGTCGAGTAGGTGAGTTGGTGGGAGTGGTGGCGCAGAGGTTAAGAAGGTGAGCTTGTGATCAGAAGATCGCCAGTTCAAGCACCGGTATCGACAATATAAAAAATGTGGGTGGGATAAGTGAAGCAGTCACACCTGTCTCCACCCTCATTGGCCCCACTATGGGCCCTTGAGCAAGGCCCTTAACCCACACATTCTGCTTCCCTGGGAACCTTGGATATCAGCTCTCTGCTTCACACAGAGGGCTGTGGTAGCTCAGTGTCTGTGGTTGTGTCAGGAAGGGCATCCGGCGTGAAAAAAAACAATTGCCAAGTCTTCATGCGACTAGCTCGCTGTGGCGACCCCTGATGAAGGGAGAAGCCAAAAGAAGAAATAAGATGTTGGTCGAGTAGGGGAGTTGGCCCATAAGCCAGAGCCAGATCAGGAACAGGAAGAAGTCAAAAAGGAAGGTCATGAGCATGATCAGGCATGGCCAGTGAACACAGTTCCACCATCTCCCAACAATTTGATGTGGAGGTGGAGGTGCAGCATAGCTGCGCAGAAGGTACCTCAGATCATCCACCTCGTCCCGAATCCTGCTGTCTCAACTCCTGGATGGCTCTGCATTTCCAGCTGCCCTGATCTCACAGGTGTCTCTGCGTTTCCTTGAGGTCCTGCATCTAGTAGGTCAGGCACCTTAGGGTCCTTTGCTTTCTCCTGGGTCCGCAGTACTGTACAACTTTTTGCAGTGGCTGGCATGGATCCATGTGGCTCTCTCACTTTTACTGCCGTGTGGATTGTCAGCAGGACTTGGAATGGCCCCAGCTAGCGCTTGGCCCTCCTGGAGGTTCGTCTGAAGTTTTTCACCAGCATGTGAAGAAGTCACCTGGCCGCAGAGAATGGAGAGGTACGGAGTCTGGGACAGGGAGTGCTGCTTTTACTCATAATCTGATGGAACTGAGAGCAGAGGACAAATTAGAGCAGTAAGTCAACATTTGATTCTCGCTAAAGTTTGTGGAGGGCAGGGGTGCAGTTGGTGGGTGGAGGCCAACTCTCGAGGTTGCTGCAAAAAGAATTTTGAACAGACTTAGGTTACATCTGCTTCATTTCCTCATTCTCATGGCCATTAATACCAAGGGCAATGCTTTTGGCCATGACAGTCCTGTGTCAGCGCGGCATTTGGCTAGTTTGTTTTTTTAGCGGGCCATTTTCTCTTTCCATTGCTCCTCCACTGGCCGGGTGGTAATAGCAGTGTTTCTTTAAGCCATTTCCCAGGTATTTACTGATTTTTGGGCCACTGTGAAAAAAAAACGTTTGTGAACCAGTGGCTGTCTATTTGTGATGACATTCCTCCATTTGACACATAATCAAAGGAATGTGTCAATTTTGCAAAATGAGAGAAAAATATTTTGGCAAGCATGGATTAGAGTTTGGGCCTATCCAGACGTCCTGTTATTTATGACAGCCTGCTGTTCGCCATGCTTGTTTCTCTTCAGCAGTAACAAAAGTCTGCATGTCTGTGAGAATGCAGAAAATTTCTGTAACTTCCTTTATTGCAATAAACACAGAAGCAGAAGAGGAAGCCGCTGTTGTAGCAGCTGTCTGCTGCTGCGTTGCCACGCGAGACAGGGTCTGAGGTGCGGGTGTGAGTGAAGCATTTGCACATAGCAATTCGAGTTGGAAGCAGAATGGCCTCTAGCAAGTCAGAAATGAGTTTGTGATGCTGTATAGGGGTGCCATAAGGGCCTAAGTAAGCGGCAGTGTTTCCAAAGCACTCCAAAACTGTGACAAACCCCAAAAGCATACTTGATGTCAGTGATACTTGATAACAGTGGTCACTGACTTGTTCAGGAAACCTCTCATGCACTGCTACACCAGAAGTACTGGTAGAAAACAAAAACATTTCACTCATTTTCAAATGAGGGGCCTCTGTAGCCTTTATAACAGTGGTCACTGACTTGTTGATGGCCAATTTGCATGCCTCTGTTAACGTCACCAGCTGTGCAACCTAGGCTGACAGACCATGAGAAAGAAGACCCAAAAACAGCACATCTGAATCTGAAACAACAGCAAAACCGACAAGATTAGTACCAGTTAAGAAGATCAAAGCATGCAGATCCGTGAACATACAGAACCATGTCTGGGTCAGTTAGTGGTATGTCATATAGGTCAGGTGGTAGTATACATGTCAGATCCAATTCAGCCACACAGTCATGTGGTTCATCAGAAAGGGGGAGCAGTGTAGAGAGCTGTGCAGTGTTTGATGATAACGTTATGCATGTCAAGTAGACATGTGTGATAGCGCAAGAAACGAGCTGCTGTCAAGTGCCATATTTTTTGCTCATTAAGAATGAGTGTTACTGCATGTGGAGCTAGATGGGTCAAATCAGAGCAGCCAGCAATATCTTTGGAGGCCAAAAGGGTCTTTTCGGCTGCAGCGACAGCACATAAACCACAGGGTAAGCCTACAGCCACGAGGTCCAATTTGGAGGAGACATATGCTACGGGTCGTAGGCGATTACCATGATGTAGCAACAGGACTGAGTTCATACAATCAGATTTTTCATCTACTGTCTGAGTGAAAGGCATTAGGGGGTTGGAGAGGCCCAAGGTGGGGGCACTCTGGAGGACAAGTTTTAAGCTCACAAAGGCTAAATCTGCCTCTGGGGTCCAGAAAATGATGCTGGACAGGACCAGACCGGGACATGACAGATGTCTCTGAGGGGCAGCTCAAGTTGTGAGTAGTTAGGAATAAACAACCTACAGTAGGAGCACAGACCCAAAAAGGACATGAGTTGGTGTTTGTTGATGGGATGAGGTAGAGTAGTTACAGCAGTGTAGGATATTTAGGGGGTCAGTACTAACCGACACCCTTTACTTTAATTATTTACTTATTCAGATTGAATAGTAATCGATCCTTTTCTTTTTCAGTTTACCCAATATTTCTGTGATCAGTTACGATGGACAAATAAACCATGAAGTGACCAATAGACGTTGATTTTAGTTGGTATGCCAGGAGACACTACCTTTTAACTAAAATTAACATCATTACACTTGATTGACGGTTTTCACTTTCTTGCAATTTAACACGCATCAGCACACTTAAATTGTAACAACAGACATAGTAATGAGTTGACATATTACTTTTTTATCTGTGGTTCTTAGCTTAATGTAGTTTCCAGCTTAGAAGGAAAGGGGAAGGAAATAGGAGGAATAAAAGAGGTTGGAGAGATTTAAGAGGAAGAAATCTATTTTGAGTTTAACCAGAGATAACACTTCTCCATACGAAAACCAGCTCGACTCCAGTGCACGTTCCATTAAACAGCAACTCTGTACCTGTTAAGACGTCCGTCTCGGTTGGTAGAGTTGAGGAGCAGTTAAGCTTCACAGGTTCTCGGCCCGTGAAGTTCGATCATACCTCGGCGTGTTTATGGATTTGACATGTCGTGAGGCCTGCTTTCTCCGTCAAAGACAGTGGCAGCTTCTGGGTTAGTTTCAAAATAAAGCCTTCCTCAAGAAAGTTCTGGAAAGCTTTTGCTCGGTGAACTGGATGGAGACGTCCATCAGTTCCAACTGATAAGTCAGTCTTTTGCTCTTGACCAAACTTAATCAGCTGACAAGACAGAGAGCTTTCAGGTCTCGTCTTTTTCACTCTGAAGCGTTCCGGGAAGCAAAACGCTTTTACTAAAGTGTTAAGATTAGAACACAGTTTCCTCATTGGTCTGTGGACCAAGTGAGGAGAGTTAGAGACACGTCAAAGAGTTCACTTTCACGTTATCAGGATTCAAGGTGAAATTCAGGAGCAGCAAGAAATGTTTAGAGGAGACAGAGAGTGCTGGAGTCATTCTCATGAAAACAACGGATTAACTGTCTTCTCCATTTCTAAACAAAACGGCCAGGCCTCTCTGACCCGGGCCTTCAACTTTCACACAGTTTGTGGACACCATCGTTAGTGCAGAAGTGACATAGTAATGTTTCACATTACAGAATAACATAGCATAATAGCACATATCATGAAAATGACAAAATGTTATTCTTTTGATTACATTAGAATAAAATTAAAGAAGCCAATAGTCTCTTTGTGAGTGACTATATATTTTCTCAGGTTACAACTAATGGAATACATTGTAGTAAATGTCTGTTTACTGATAGGGTCAGCAAAAAGCATCACTGGACAGTTCAAAAAGACAAAGGTGTATCAGAGACCACCGTCTGGTCCCTTACAGCAGCAATTCTTTTAGGGGACAAGGTTAGTTACGGCAGCAATTCTTTTAGGGGACTAGGTTTTACCTTATCCAGACAAGACGTGGCCCAAAAAGGTGACCTGAGTTTGAACAAACTGAAGCTGGGTGAGACTGACCCTGTGGCCCAGCTCCGCCAAATGACAAAGGAGTGTGACAGTGTCGGCCTCACACTGCTCTGGTCAGGGTAGCTAACAGTAGGTCATCCATGTACTAGAGCAGGGCGGAACCTTAGGAGAGGGTGAAAAAGGAAAGACTGTGACACAGAGCTTGATGGAAAAATAGGTGATTCACAAAACCCCTGACAGAGGTGGGTGAAAGTATAAGCGGAACCATTGAATTCAAAGGCAAACCAGAATTAGCTGTCTAGGTGAATGTGGATGCTGAAAACCGCGTTTGCCGGGTCCACCACAGAGAACCACATTGCTTCAGGGGGTACTTGAGACAAAATATTGTAAGGGTTTGGAACAGTGGAGGCACTGGCATGTATTACTGCATTAACAGCTCGTAGGTCCTGTGCGAACCTCCTTTCTTCGAGTGGGGTGTCCCTAACTTTTTTCACAGGGAAGACAGGTGTGCACACAGGAGAGTCAGGACAGGGGACAATCACTCCTGATTTCAGCAGATATAGGAAAACAGATGTGATACCATCAATGGCTTCCTGTTTTAGGGGATACTGTTGTAGCTCTGGCCGAAAGAATGACTTTGAGTGGATGACAACAGGCTCTACATACTGTATTTAATTAGGCCTACATACTTGTGGGTCGCCCACAGGTGGGAAAGTACTTGGGACAGAGGCTGAGGCAGAGGTTATGAGAGACCGGAAACAACAGGTCGTACAGAGCTGGAAGAGTCATTCAGCACATGCATGATGCAGAGACAGGAAAATGAGAGAGTTCACACAGTTTTGTATGCCTGCAGATGGGCCAAAAAGAAAACACAGAGGATATGTGTATGTGACCAGTCCTGAGCTGAGAGACAGTTCAGTGTGAACGGGGTCCTTGGCCAAAGAAATATGGGGGAAGGAGTCAGAAATAGTAAAGAGTTTGGGGGTTGGGCGCTTGGGCGTTTGTCGGCACGGCCTGGTGGCTGCTTGGTGGGGCTCGTGCCCTCTGATCCGGTCGGGTCTGGGCCTGAGGGTTGGACGTCCCCGGTGCCTGGGCCTCGGTGACCGGCCCTGGGGCTACGTCGGTGCAACGGGCTCCGGCGGGGGCCTGTGAATTTGTCGCGGGCGACCCCGGGGGGTCATTGTATGTGGTCGCTGGTAGGGGTTCGTCCGGTTCTTCCCCTTGGTAGGATCTGGGGAGTGGGCTAGTGGCTCGTCCTGTTCGGGTGGTCCTGGGGACTCTGGGCTCGGGGTCCTTCCTGGGGTCTTGGGCTTTGATCGCCCCTTCGTCTGCCTCGGGCTTTGGGGGGACGGATCTCTGATGCTTCACAGTCGCTACTAAATGTTCTATTGGAGGAACCTTATACACTTATGCATGCTCACAACCACACACAAATGGATGCAGGGATGTATATATAGATATATGCAGATATGTAGATGGGTATATAAATGAATATAAAAGTATATGTATGTATACTATATATATATTTGTAGATATGGGTATGTGTATTTATAGAATTCTACTGCAAGCTCATGAATATTATTAGTCTTTATGCATGTATGTTCCATTGTTGTGTTCTGTCATGTGCTTTGCAGGATTGTGGACGGAGGTTGGGTGTGTTTGCCTTGTGCTCTTTTGGTTGATAATTGTTGATTTGTTGTCTTACTTTCTCTTTTCTTTCTTTCTCTCTTAAAAAAAAATATATATATATTGGAGTGAGAGGATGGCTAAAAGGTGTGAAGGGAGGCCATCTATAAATGGGAAAAAAAATAGTAAAGAGTCTGACCTGAGCTGGATCCAGCTTGACAGATAAAGCAAACCAAGTGTGTGTCCAGAACAGAAACTCAGAGGACAGATGATCGTTTGCCAAGAAAGGGAGCACCATAAGGATCATCTGCCTCATAAGTGATGTGGGCGGTGCCGTGTAAGTGAGATGGCTTCATAACTACAGCAGAGGGAGAAACAAAAGTCTGTGCCTGTTGCACAAGATTGACAGCTAGATCCATCGGGATGTACCACTGGTACACAAACAGAGACTGCGAGTGTGGGACAAGACATTTCTGCAGGGCTGTAGGAGATTTGCAACCCTATGGGTATGGACAAAAGGTTTAATACAAATGATAACATTAAATCCCTGGCTAATAAGTTGACAGGACAGTGTGGTGAAATGAGAAACTTATACACAACGGTCTTGGGCCCCGTGCTGTCATCACCAAGATCTGTGCAAAGCACAGTTTCAGGAAACCTCTCATGCACTGCTACACCAGAAGTACTGGTAGAAAACAAAAACCTTTCACTCATTTTCAAATGAGGGGCCTCTGCAGCCTTTATAACGGAGTACGTGGCACCAGAATCAATGAGGAAACTGAGTTTTTAGTTAGAAACTGAGAGAGTTAGCATTGGATAAGATTTAAAATCTTCAGATGTGTATTTTACATAGCTGTCTGTGTATGTGTGTGCGTGTGTATGTGTGCGTGTACTCATCTGAAGGGACGAATCAGATGGTTGGACCGCTGTCTGCTCCTCCTGTGTCACTCCAGCCCCCGCAGGTCAGGTTGAATAACAAGGATCGGTTTCCGATCGATCGGCACATCCCTAACAAGGACTATTGATAACTGGACCATTGCGGGGAGAGCCATTGGCTCTGGGACAGTCACTCCGCCAGTGGTCCGGTGAACCACACAGGAAGCAGTTGTTGTGACATGGTCTGCCATCGCGGGTGGTGGGTCTTTACACTGGTAGTTGGAAGGGGTTCCTGGAGAAAACCCTGTTGCTTCCATGGCGGTGAGGTCAGGAATCTGGACTGGGGTCGGGTGAGGCAGTAACAGCACAGGAGGAGGTGAGAATGAGGCTTGTCCCTCTGGCCCTGGGGTGTTGGGTCAGATGAACTTTGTGAAGTGTTCAGCATCTGAGATGTTGACTGATATGTGGGAGGTGGACATAAGGAGAGTAGAGGGTCATTCATCATTGTGAGAGAGGGGTGTAAATAACAAGAAGAAACAACAGTGTCAGTCTGTTCTACTTTCTGATTGTCTTGCTTAATTTGTTTTTATGTGTCTCAGGCCCTGCATCAGGTTGCAACATGCAGAACTCGTGCTGTAGTCTTTCCCTCTCTCTTTTCATTCTTCCTCGTTCCACATCTTCAGACACTTTAGGGGATTATCAGTTATTTCAATATCAGCAGTCTTTATTTTCTTTTTCTTTTTTAACTCGTGTTATTTTTCATGTAATTTCTTTTCCATTTTTTGGATTTGATTTAAACTAAAAGACCCACCCTCTGGGAATCTCCACTTAGACCATTCATAAAGACATTCTATGGACAGTTCTACGTACATTTTTAACATTACCTTTATACAAGGTCCCTCGGGAGATCCACAGTTTTTACTCTGGCCCTTGCCCATCACTCTGTCTATGCAAATTTAAATAGTTTATGACTAAACTATGGGACACATGTTCACTTTCTGGCCAGTACCTGGAAGTTCGTGAACATTTTTCCCGAGCATGTAAAATCCTCTCTTCAGAAGAACAATTCTGTCTCCCTTTCCCTGAAGCGATCTAATCGCTCCCAACTGGCCCCTGGAACTAGTTTGACTGTGTTTCCCCCGGAAGTTCCCTTTTTATTATTATAATAAACGATGATCAGTCACCAAAGTTTGCCGTAGAAATGCAGCAGAAATGCATGAATGAAATCTTGTCTTCACAAAACTATCTTTAAGTTATTCATTACAATAAAGGCACAAATCATACAGAGTGACTGAACGGTCTATATAAGAGTTCACAGATAAAAAGTCAAGCCAGTACGTGTGCACTTTTGAAAGGTGCACCTTTGACCTCAAACCAGATACACAAGTGGCTGTGGCTGAGTGGTTAGAGCACTTGTCCTCCAATGCAAGAGTTGGGGGGTTTGAAT
>JBBPBX010041945.1:13049-28618 GCA_038048925.1 Garcialebias charrua | reverse complement strand
TTTATTCAAGAAAACTCAATTATACACAGTTAGACAGAGTAACATGAAATTAAAGTTTTCTTTTCTTTTTTCCTTTTTTCCCCATTCACAACCTAACCCCACCCACCCCTATATACATGTAATATAAGAAGAGAGATATTAAAAAAAAAAAAAAAAAAAAATAAAAATAAAAAAATAACAAATAAAAATAAAATAAAGATAAATAAATATATAAATAAATAAAAAAGAGAAGACGGTGGGGGCGTGGGGGGCGTGCCTCCTGACATGGCAATAACTAAACATCCAGAGAAAAATATGTGTCTTAGGGCCTACAGGTTCATGGAAGGGACTTGAGATTCCTAAAGTACTCAATCATAGGGTCCCACTTGCTGTGGAATCTTTTTGTTGAGCCTCTAATGAAGTGTTTAATTTTCTCTAATTTTAAGAAAAACATTAGCTCAGTGAGCCAGATTGAAACTTTGGGTGGTTCAGAGGATTTCCAATGCAAGGCTATATTTCTACGAGCTATCAAAGAAGCAAAGGCGAAAACGTCCTTCTTATCAACAGTTAATGTAGATTCTTCAGTCAACACTCCGAATATTGCCATTTCTGCAGACGGTTTGATCTTGGTATTAAACGCATCATTTAGTGTTTTACAGAAAGACGACCAAAATTTGGTTAATTTTGGGCAAGTCCAAAACTTATGGGTCATATGTGCTGGGGCAAGGTGACACCGCTCACATCTATCATCAATGTCACTATATATTCTAGAGAGTTTCGACTTAGTAAAGTAGGTTCTATGAAGGACTTTGAATTGTATCAAGCTAAGCCGTGCACAGGATGAAGTTCCATTGATTTTTTTCAGAGCACTGTCCCAGAGATCACCAGAAACCATAAATCCCAGTTCTTCAGACCACACATCCCTAAGCCTGTCTAATGTCGATTCACGAAGAGAGGTAATTATGTTAGAAATGTTTGTTATGTGTTTCTTAATATGCATGGGGTTACGTAAGATTTTTTCAAGTCCCGAGTCTGTTGGAGATGTAGGAAAAGTTGGGCTCTGGCTTTTAATAAAATGACGGACTTGAAAATATCTGAATAGATCATGTTTTTGTAGATGGAATTTGGACGAAAGGACACTGAAACTAGCAAAAATACCATCTATATAGAAACTGTCACACGTATCCAGACCATTCCTCCTCCACAAAGCAAAGGTATGATCCATTCTAGCTGCAGGGAAAAGGTGGTTATGACAAATAGGGCTGTATAAAGAAAATTCCTTTAATTTAAAATGTTGTCTGAATTGTGTCCATATTCTAAGAGAAGAAGATACAACAGGATTAGAAGTGAATTTAGAGGGTGAAAATGGTAATCCAGTGGTGATCAAAGCAGAGAGTGAGGTGGTGCGGCAGGAATTTGCTTCAATCCTACACCAATCCAATTGTGGATTTTGATACCAATATATGATTTTTTGAATATTAGATGCCCAATAGTAATTTCTTATGTTGGGTAAAGCCATACCCCCCTTCTCTCTAGGCCTTTCCAAAAACTCTCTACGAATCCTTGCATTTTTATTTGCCCAAATAAAAGAGGATAGCATCCCAGACAGCATTTACATTTGGGCCGGATCCGTTTACAAGTCGCCAGATCCGCATAACAGTCAGATGCGGTTTACAACTCTGAGCCAACTCCTTACCGGGCTCGTTTACAAGTCGCCAGATCCGCATAACAGTCAGAGACGGCGTGGTGTTGTGTGCCAGTTCCACCCCGATTCTGAGATCATGAGCCTGCACTGACACCTGCGCTGGGTGTGGTTCTGATCCGGTTTTTGCCTGCAGACCGAATGCGCCAGCCTCAGAGGTTTACAAAGACTGGCATCTGGCTCTGATCTGGTCCCAGACTGCAAGCCAACTGCGCCTTCCTTGGCTTTATTTTTTTTAAGCAACAGACGCAGCACTGAGAGAAGTGATCCCTTACCAAAAAGTAGTATATGCAAGTATACTTAAAGTACACTAATTTTAAACTAAAAAAATAAGAGTATACTTTCAGTATACTTTTTAGGTACTTATCAAAAGTATACTTGGCCAAGTTTATTTTACACAATACTTGACTTATACTAAAAATAAACTAAAAGTCTAAGTATACTTAATCTATACTTATGTTTAAACTTTTGGCCAAGATATTTTACACAAAGTATTTTCACACTGGTTTATTTTTAGTACTTCTGTTTTAAACGTTTTGTCAGTTTTTTGAAACAGCTCGAGCTGTTTTTTTATATTGTTGTATATATATATGATCATGTACGTCCCAACCAATCAACGCCACTCTTGCTTGTCAGGTTGCATGTGAACTTTGTCCTAACCAATCAACGCCACTCTTGTTTATCGGGTGAAGTAGCATGTGATCATATCCAACCAATCAACGCCTCTTGCTTCGCGCGCTTCTTTCAAATGTAGCCATTTCCTTTCAACTGTTGGACAAGAAGCTGTTGTTGTGTTGGACTCAGCGCTCGTAAAACTTGCTTTTTATTAGACGTCGACTGGTCAGACTCTGGACGACGACTGGACATTCAGTTGGAAGTTGAAGGTCGGTTCGGTTTTGTTTATTTGCTAGCTTTTTTAGCTCTGTTCAGTTGAATGAACAAAACCTGCTGTTGCTAAAAGCTAAGCTAACAACGAGCTAAAACGGGTGTGTCGTGTATGCTGCTGAGGCAGATAATTTGAGGCAAGTAAAACACTGCAGGTTAGGTTATTCTAGCGTTTAAATAAGCCATATATGCTACGTTTTTTTTTTTTTTTTGGCTTAGTTCCTGGATGGTTTTTCAAAGAGACAGGCCCCGCATCCTCACGATGTTTGCGTCGCGTCTGTTAACACACATGCGCTCACTAGCTAGCAGAACAATAACCGCAGCCAGGCTGAGATACTAATTTACTTTAAATACGTATTTCAGCAACATACTGTTTTTGTAGCTGCTTAAACAAGAGGCTGAAGGAAGATATATCTCATTCACGAGGTCTTGAGAGTCAATTACTTTCTGAGAGTTTCATTAAAGATTTACTGGAACATGAGATATTTTGCTAACAGACACACAGGCAGGCTAATATGAGTGCCAGACTTTGGTGGTGGTGGTGCTAAACTGTTCATAGTAACACAGCAGAGGTGTTTGTCCCTTGTTGATGCGAATCTTTAGGTTTGAATGCTCTTTATTTGTCTCTAAGTTGATGGAAGCATCAAAGTGATGCATGTAGAACAGAAACTAAAGATTTCTCACATGTTCTCTTTGATTCTGCAGGTTGTCAGAGATCAGCTGTGCCTCTCTGCTCTCAGCTCTTCAATCCAACCCCATCTGACACAACTGGGTCAGACTCAGAACCTAGCCTTGAGAACTGCGGTAAAGTGAGCCACTCGTCATTGAGAGGTAATTTCTAAGTACCGGTAGTTTGAGTAAAGCAATTAAGACACTGATTTTTTGTTGACAGAGTTCACTTTGCTCTCAGCATTAAACGTGACGCTTGAACATGGTTTGGTTTCATGTTGCTCCACTTCATTCACCCAGAGTTTGAAGGAGCACACACCTTTTATTAATTAAAGCTGCACAGGTGCAGTAAATTAAGTCACATGATGCATCTGAGCATCCAATACAAAACAAGCCTATAAAGAAAAACAAATTCAAACAAAATGAGAGCAATACAAAAACATTCATAATGTCAACACCCCCACTTGCTCACATTTTGGGTAACTCCCTCAGGCTCTTAATGTTTCAAACCTAAATAAATTCTTCATACACCAAACAAACATTTCATACTTTTTCAACTTCATCTTGGTTGCTGGTTTGGTTAGTACGTCTGCAACCATATCATTTGTACTTTAAGAGTAAATGTACTTTTGTTTTAAAGGTCTCGAGTCCCACCTACCTGCTCCAACATTTTCCTCTGGACCTGTTGTCAGGTATAATCTGTAAATTTTAACATTTAAATACTGTATACACACACATTTCAGTACTACATTGTCTTTTTTTTCCCTCGGCTAGTCTGGGAGAAAAATACCTAAAGCTTCTGGATCCAGTTGTACACAAAGAAGTACCTGTGAGGCCAACCCTGTAATGGGTAAGTGCTGGCTACTTTGGTTTTTGTTTTCCATTGTTTGGTATGTTCATTGTTATGGAAGATCAAAACTGACATAATTAGAAGTAAAAGCATGTATATGAATGGACTGATAAATTAATAAATACACTAAAAATGCACAAATTAAATTACAAAGGAGAAATTTACTTCATGTTATATAATTTAATTGACCTTTTTATTTTCCAGGTTAGTTCCAATAAATTATATATTTCTGCTTATAATTTACATTTTACTGTATTTTTAAAATATATATTTTTGTTTTTCTTGTAGATGCATTTGTGCCTTTTAATGTTTATATTCAATTATTGTTTATATTTTTTTTCCCACAAGTTTTTCTTTTTTAAATGGGTCTTACATTTCTATGTCTCCTGTTTTGACTTTACCTTATGCATTTCTGCTTCATGCACAGTAGATCTACACATGGATCCTGCTCCTTCCTGTTTTTTTGACCAATAGAAGTGGAGCTGACCCAAGAAGCTCTGCCCACCTTATTTACATCATGAGACAGAAATACATAAGATGAAGTAAAAACGGGTGACAGAGAAGTGTAAAAACACATGGAAATAAAAAGACTTTTGGGGGAATAAATATAAAATAAATAAATATTTACAATATAAATATTGGGAGGCACAAATGCAGATACAAGTAAAAAGGAACACAAAAATATGTTTTTAAAAACAGTATGTAAAGTTTATTGGAACAAAGCATAAAAATAAATATGAAGGTAAATTAAATTATAAAACATGAGGTAAAGTTCTCCTTTTTTTAATTTAATTGATGCATTTCAAGTTCATTCATTCATTCATTCAACCTTTATTTATACAGGCTAGCCTCGTTGAGTCACGGGGACTCATTTACAAGAGGGACCTGTCTCACTCACACCAAACAACCATCCACTCTCACACTCACACCTAGGGTCAATTTAGAGTCACCAATCAGCCTAACAAGCATGTTTTTTGGTCTGTGGGAGGAAACCGGAGTACCCGGAGGAAACCCACGCATGCACGGGGAGAACATGCAAACTCCACCCAGAAAGGCCCCGGACCGGGATTTGAACCGGCAACCTTCTCGCTGAGAGGCAGCAGCTCTACCAGTTGTGCCACCGTGCTGCCAAAAGTGTATTTATTGGTCATTTTATATACAGTATTTTGGCTTTTACTTCTAATTATGTCAGTTGGGGTTCTTCATTAATTGTTACCTGCATGATTTGAATTTATTTTACAATCTCTGATGTCCATATCCTCTGACCTAGGCCTCACTGAATTCTCTAATACTTGACTAAATGTGTTGAGAGCCTCCAGCTGACTACATGCACACGTAAGTTATGACAATTTCTTATGTTTGTTTGTTTTTGTTTTATTATATTCTTCTTCTTCTTTCGGCTTTTCCCTTTTCAGGGGTCGCCACAGCGAGTCATCCTCCTCCACCTCACTCTGTCCTCTGCATCCTCTGTCCTCACTCCAACTACCTCCATGTCCTCTCTAACTGCATCCATATATCTCCTCTTTGGTCTCCCTCTTTGTCTTTTTCCTGGCAGCTGCATTTCTAACATCCTTCTACCAATATACCCACTGTCCCTCCTCTGGACATGTCCAAACCATCTCAGTCTGGCCTCCCTAACTTTATCTCCCAGTTGTTCAACATGTGCTGTACCTCTGATTATCTCATTCCTGATCTTATCCATCCTTGTCACTCCTAAGGAGAACCTCAGCATCTTCATTTCTGCTACTTCCAGTTCTTTCTCCTGTCTTTTTGTCAATGACACTGTCTCCAGACCATACAACATAGCTGGTCTCACCACTGTCTTGTAAACTTTTCCTTTGACCTTTGCTGACACCTTTTTGTCACAAATCACTCCTGAAACTTTTCTCCATCCACTCCATCCTGCCTGGACTCTCTTCTTCACCTCTTTACCACATTCCCCATTTTCCTGGACAGTGGACCCCAAGTACTTGAAGTCCTGCACCTTTGTGACCTCTGCTCCTTGTAGCCTCACTGTTCCACTGGCCTCCCTCTCATTCACACACATGTACTCTGTCTTACTACGGCTGACTTTCATTCCTCTTCTTTCAAGTGCATACCTCCACCTCTCCAAGTTGTCTTCCACCTGTTCCCTATTCTCACCACAGATCACAATGTCATCTGCAAACATCATAGTCCATGGGGATTCCTGCCTGACCTCATCTGTTAGTCGGTCCATCACCAGAACAAACAAGAAGGGGCTCAGAGCCGATCCTTGATGCAATCCCACCGCCACCTTGAAGCTATCTGTCACTCCTACAGCACATCTCACCACTGTCCTGCTGTCCTCATACATGTCCTGTACCAGTCTAACATACTTATCTGCCACTCCAGATTTCCTCATGCAATACCACACCTCTTCTCTTGGCACCCTGTCATATGCTTTTTCTAAATCCACAAACACACAATGGAGTTCTTTCTGACCCTCTCTGTACTTCTCTATCAACATCCTCAAAGCAAAGATGGCATCTGTGGTGCTCTTTCTTGGCATGAAACCATACTGCTGCTCACAGATAGTCACCTCTTGTCTAAGCCTTCCTTCCACAACTCTCTCCCAGATCTTCATTGTGTGGCTCATCAACTTAATTCCCCTGTAGTTGCTACAACTCTGTACATCACCCTTGTTCTTAAAAATGGGAACCAGCACACTTCTTCTCCATTCTTCAGGCATTTTCTCACCCTCAAATATTCCATTAAATATTTGAGTCAAAAACCTCACTGCCATCTCTCCAAGGCATTTCCAAACCTCCACTGGTATGTCATCAGGTCCTACTGCCTTCCCCTTCTTCATTCTTTTCAGAGCTTTCCGGACTTCACCCTCACTAATTTTTCCCACTTCCTGGTCCACAGTTTCTATTACCTCCACTCTTCTTTCTCTTTCATTCTCTTCATTCATTAGCTCCTCAAAGTAATCCTTCCATCTTCCCATCACACTCTCCTCACTTGTTAGAACATTCCCATTCCCATCTTTAATAAGCCTAACCTGCTGCACATCCTTTCCAGCCTGATCCCTCTGTCTTGCCAATCGGTACAAGTCCTTCTCGCCCTCTTTAGTGTCCAGTCTCCCATATAACTCATTGTACGCCCTCTGCTTTGCCTTAGCTACTTCCCTCTTTGCTCTATGTCCCATCTCCTTATATTCCTGTCTCCGCTCTTCAGTCCTCTCACAGTCATATTTCTTCTTGGCTAATCTCTTTCTTTGAATGGCGTCCTGCACTTCACTATTCCACCACCAGGTTTCCTTATCTTCCATTCTTTGTCCAGATGACACACCAAGTACCTTCCTACCTGTCTCTCTAATTACTGTTGCTGTAGTAGCCCAGTCACTTGGAAGCTCTTTCTTACCACCCAGAGCCTTTAACAGCTCGTCTCTGAATTTCTCACAACATTCTTCTTTCTTTAGCTTCCACCATTTGGTCTTCTTCTCTGGTTTTACTCTTGTTCTCTTCTTCGCAACAACAGTCATTCTACACACAACCATCCGATGCTGTCTGGCCACGCTCTCCCCTGCTACAACCTTACAGTCTCCAATCTCTCTCAGGTTTCCTCTTCTACACAGAATGTAATCGACCTGTGTACTCCTTCCTCCACTCTTATAGGTCACTCTATGTTCCTCCCTCTTTTGGAAATAGGTATTGACTATAGCCATTTCCATTCTCTTGGCAAAATCCACCACCATCTGTCCTTCCTGGTTTCTTTCCTTGACACCAAACCTACCCATCACTTCCTCATCCCCTCTGTTTCCTTCACCAACATGTCCATTCAGGTCTGCTCCAATCACCACTCTTTCCTCCCTGGGAATACTCTCTATCACTTCATCCAAATCTTTCCAAAATTTATCTTTCTCCTCCCCATCACATCCAACCTGTGGAGCATAACCACTTACTATGTTTAGCATCAGACCTTCTACTTCTACCTTTAGACACATCACCCTATCTGACACTCTCTTCACCTCTACTACATTCTTTGCCAACTCCTCCTTCAGGACCACCCCTACTCCATTTCTCTTTCTATCCACACCATGGTAAAACAGTTTAAACCCTGCTCCAATACTGTGAGCCTTGCTGCCCTTCCACTTGGTCTCTTGGACACATAAAGCATCTACCTTTCTTCTCTGCATCATGTCAGCCAGCTCTCTACCTTTGCCTGTCATTGTCCCCACATTTAGAGTTGCAACCCTCAGTCCTACATTCTTCACTTTCCTCCTCTCCCTCTGTCTCCTGACACGTTTTCCTCCTCTGCGTCTTCGACTAACAGTAGTACAATTTCCGCCGGCACCCTGTTTGTCAACAGCACCGGTGGCGGACGTTGTTAACCCGGGCCTCGACCGATCTGGTATGGTTTCACTTTGATGAACTCGCATTATGGTTTTGGCAAGTGTTTTACATCGGATGCCATTCCTGACACAACCCTCACCATTTACCCGGGCTTGGGACCGGCACAAGAGATACAATGGCTTGTGCTCCCTAGTGGCTGGCTGTTTTGTTTTATTATATTGTTTTTTGGTATTGCCTGGTTATAATCTTGTTTTTCTTTGTGCTTTTCTTAGGCTCCTGTCTGACCTCCAAATGCTAATGTTGCTAGCAATGAGGACCCCACAAGGATGTGTACTGAGCCCCCTTCTATTCACCCTGCTAACACACGACTGCACACCATCATACAGCTCCAACCACTTCATCAAGTTTGCGGACGACACAACAGTGGTGGGTCTCATCAGCAACAACGATGAGACGGACTACAGGAACGAGGTGAGCCGCTTGGCCTTGTGGTACGGACACAACAATCTCACTCAACGTGGAGAAGACAAAGGAGATTGTCGTGGACTTCAGGAAGAGGGATGCCCAACATGCCCCTCTGACCATCAACAGCACCGCAGTGGAGAGAGTGGACAGCACCAAGTTCCTGGGAGTGCACGTCTCAAAGGACCTGTCCTGGAGCAGGAACACTGCAGCACTGGCCAAGAAGGCTCACCAGCGTCTCTACTTTCTCCACAAGCTGAAAAGGGCTGGAGCTTCAACCCCCATCATGTGCACCTTCTACAGAGGTGCCATAGAAAGTGTCCTGACCAGCTGCATCACTGTGTGGTTTGGTGCATGTACTGCATCCTGCCGCAAGAGCCTCCAGCGCATCATGAGAGCAGCTGAGAAGATCGTCGGCACCTCCTTCCCCTCACTGCAGGACTTACACAGCAAACGCCTCACTCGGAAAGCCCACTGCATGGCAGGTGATCCCACACACCCACTACACAGCTGCTTTAGACTGTTGCCTTCAGGGAGGAGACTGAGGAGTCTCCAGGCTCGAACCAGCAGACTGAGAGACAGCTCTGTTCATCAGGCAGTAAGGATGCTAAACACTCTGCCTGCTCTGCCTCCCCTCCCATTTGAACTGCCTTAACACAAAAAACTTTCTCACACATTACCACACAACACAAAGATTTTAACACTGGTCCCTGTGTCATCAAACGGGTTATTCACTAAACTCTCAGTCATGTGCTCATTCAGTTTGCACTACTTCTCATATTTGCACTGTTTGTATTACATTACTGCCTATAGTCATACTACTGTTTATATTCACTGTTTACATTAATACTGTTTACATTTATTACTACTGTTTACATTTACACTACTTTTATATCTACACTACTGCTGATACATATACAGTATTCTCTGACTAGCCTTATTTAAGGATGCCCAATGTGCCTTACTGCATATGCCACTTTGCCTCTATACCAACATCAACTACCTCATACATATACTGTGTACATTAACTCATATGCTGCTTTGCCACTCTTTGCAAATGTCAATGCTAGAACCTTCAGTTTATTTTATAGATACACTTTATATACTTTTTATACTACTATGCAATAACTCAGGACAGTATTACACTTTTATCATTTCATTTTATGCTTATGTCAAATGTTTAGTGTTTTAGTGTTGGTGTAACTGTCAGGACAGTGTTACACTTTTACTATTTTATGCTTATGTTTATTAAATGTTTTAGTGTTTTAGTGTTTAAATGGTTACTTTTGCACCGAGGGACTGAGAGAGAAATGCAATTTCAATCCTGTTTATGTCCTGTACATATTGCAGTTCTGACAATAAAAGTTGACTTTGAAACCTCACATCTTCCACAAAGTGCTAAGGTGAATCTCTGCCACAGACAGTCCTGCATTTGGAGATTCATCACAGATGAGTGAGGACGTCGCTTTCCTCTGCTGTGACTGACTCTTAAAATGACTGAAAGACACTGAAACTGTCATACAGAAGCAGATCATGGTATTTATGATGCATACCTCTGGTAATTGTAGTTTCTTTTATTATTAAGGTTGTTATGTTATCATTATCAATTTTAACTTTTTAACATTTTTGAATTTGTTTTGCTCATGAATAAACAGTTTTTAAGCAACAACTTATGTGGATATTTTGTGTGTGCTCTATTTAGACCTGTTGTACATATCTGTATTGCGGGTTTGAACCAGATCTGGGCCGCGTTTTGAGATTCGACTTACTCTACTGGGCCGGACCTGGGCCAAATCCGCCTAAAAATGAAATGAGGATGCCGCATCTGGGCCGCATCTGGGCCAAATTTGCCTAAAAACTAAACAAGGATTCCGTATCTGGGCCACATTTGGGCCGAATGCAGTAGTTTTGTAGCACTTCTGGCCCACCTCCGGCCCAGATCCAATCCAGATCCGCAATCCACATCTGGGCCAGTTTTGGCCCGTTGGACAAAAAGACACCGGGCCGGATCCATTTTACAAATGCGGGCCAAATGTTTTCATACATTTGGCCCAGATCCGGCCCACATAACTTTTGCTGTCTGGGATTTTATTTAGGGATTGAAAAAAGGATTTAGTCAGAAATATTGGAATACACTGAAACAAATATAGCAGACGGGGTAACACGTTCATTTTTATACAGTTAATTCTTCCTGGAAGAGATAAAAAGAGATTAGACTATCTCTTAAAGTCAGCTTCCAATTTAAGCAAAAGAGGTTTAAAGTTCTTTTCATAGAGATCGGAAAAGGCACGGGTGATATGTATACCTAAGTATTTAAATACAGATTTTGATATTTGAAAAGGGAGTGCAATGTCTGGTAATTGAAGTGCCAAATCATTAATTGGAAAGCACATAAATAAATTTTATATTCAGTATCAAACCTACGAATACCAAGGATATTAGAGGTTGATCGAAGTTTTATTGATAGGGGCTCAATAGCTAAGGCAAATAAAAGTGGGCTAAGAGGGCATCTCTGACATTTCATTTCATTTATTCATTTATATAGCCATGTACCCCTCGAGAGAGAAAATAGGTGAGAAGATATTTTATTTGTGATTACTGATGCCTTGGGTGATGTATATAATAAACTTATCCAGGAAATAAAATTCAAACCAAAGCCAAACTTTTCCAATACGGTAAATAAGTAACTAAATTCTATTCTGTCAAATGCTTTTTCCGCGTCTAGAGAGACAACTACTTCAGGAGTCTCATCAGACGCAGGAGAGTGGGTAATACTTAAAAGTTTGCGAATATTTGTAAAGGAGTGTCGATCCTTTATAAATCCAGTTTGATCTGATGAGACGATATTGGATAGAATATTCTCAAGTCTAGAGGCTAGTAGTTTGGCCAGAATTTTAACGTCAACATTGAGCAAGGATATGGTCGATATGACCCACATTCTTTCGGGTCTTTGTTAGGCTTTAAAAGAAGTGAAATGGAAGCCTCCGTTAAAGTTTGTGGTAGATGGTTCTGATTGAAGGAGTGAATAAACATCTCCAGTAGTAAGGGAGCGAGTTGGGAAGAAAACTTCTTGTAAAATTCAACAGTGAAACCATCTGGTCCAGGTGATTTGCCACTCTGCATTTCATGAATGGAGTCAGAGATCTCTTGTAATTTCATGGCCTCTTCAAGGCTATCTTTGACTTCTGTGTCTACTTGAGGTATATCAATGTTATCCAAGAAGGATATTATTTCCGATTTATCTTGTGGAGAGGAAGAAGTATATAACTTGGAATAGAAATCTCTGAAGGCGTTGTTTATCTTTATCGGGTATACAGTCAAGGAATTTGAAGTGTTTCGTATCTGCGGTATAAGATGGGACATTGATTTAAATTTAAGTTGATAAGCCAAAAGGTGGCCTGCTTTATCTCCATGTTCGTAATATTGTCCTTTCAGCCATAGTTGATGTTTTTCAGTCATTTCTGTTGACAATAAGTCATATTCTGTTTTCAGTGTAATCCTATCTTTATATAGCTCGGGCGTTGGGGTAGTAGAGTATTTCGGATCAATTTGTTTTATTGATTCAAGGAGTTCTTTCATTTTTTGTTTTCTTTCCCTATTACGTGAGACAGAATAAGAAATGATTTTCCCTCTTATAACCACTTTAAGTGTTTCCCATAACGTAGATGGTGATATTGAATCAGATCTATTAAAGTATAGAAACTCATCAATTTCTTTACCAATGAATTCACAGAAATCTATATCTGATGATAGGGATGTGTCTAATCTCCAGATTCTTGATTGTGTGACATTTTGAGAAAATGAGATATCCAGGGAAACCGGTGCGTGGTCTGATTCAACAATTGTATGGTATTCAGTTTTCTTAGTAAAAGGGAGGAGTGTCTTATCGATGAAGAAAAAATCAATGCGACTATATGTGTGGTGAACATGTGAAAAGTAGGAAAATTCCTTTTTATGTGGGTTAAAGAACCTCCAAGGATCCACCCAGCCCACTTTCTCAGCAAACTCACCTAGAGCAATAGACATTTTAGAGCGTGTCAAAGTTTTTGGACTAGAGCGGTCCAAAGTTGGGTCCATAACCATGTTAAAGTCACCTGATAAAATAAGACTATGCCTGTTTAGGTCAGGAAAGAGAGAAGTCAGTTTACGTATAAAACTAACATCATCCCAATTTGGTGCATAAACGCTAGCTAGGATTACTGGCGTATTAAATAGTAACCCAGATACTATTACAAATCGTCCCTGGGGGTCAGAAATGGTCTGGTGTGGCGTGAACAATACTTTTTTGTGGATCAGAATGGCTGTCCCGCGTGCTTTGTTATTAAAGTTAGAATGGTAACTCTGTCCAATCCAGTTTTTCTTAAGTCTGCTATGATCCGCCAACTTTAAATGAGTTTCTTGTAAAAATATTATCTCTGCATTTAGCCTCTTTAAATGAGAAAAAAATCCTAGCTCTCTTGTTGGGTCCGTTCATCCCTTTCACATTCCAGGTAATAAAACGTGTCAAACTTACATCTATATCTGCCCTGACATTATCAGCGTTGTGTAACATATGACCACTTCAGAAACGAAGAGCAGGATAAGCACACCCCACGTCTGTTGATAACAAAACAAAAATAACCCAAATATTAATAGTAAGCAAACTAAATAATAAAGCATTAGTAACAATAAATATAATTCTCTCTTCAACCCCAAACCAAATATAACCTATGCCTGTCCCCAAACCATGGGCAGACTGCAGGTCCTCTTCTAACTCCTGAACCTTCCGATACACCATCTCCTATTGACCCGTGAAGAGCCTATGACCTTTAACAATAATCACTCATATTAGTTGAAACCATTTTGATAGTAAAATTAAAATGAAAACCACATAGTCAAGCTTGAGAAAAAAAAAATATTTAAAAGGGGGGGGGGACAAAATAAAAAGTACTGTACTTAGTTATTATAATCAGTTAGATCATATAAAGTTGTTATAGCCGATTAGATCACCCGAAGCTAAAAGTTCATAGTCATAGATGTTCGGCAATAAATTATATCAAAAAACCACTCAATCCAGCAAAATTACTTAGTCCATCAAGATTAAGTAAAAAGTCATTGTAACCAGTTAGAACAGCCAAAGCACACTTTTGGTCCCAAAATTTTTTTTTTAAATTAAATAACAATAAAAGTTATTATAGTCATTTAAATAACCCAAAGCATACTCTTGCAAAAAGTTCAGAATCTCGTATGCAAAACAAAATTAATGTATAAAACACACAAAAAAAAAAAAAATTTAAATAAATAAATAAAAAATAAATAAATAAATAAAAATAAGAAAACTAAGTACCCTATGTTCTTATAGCCAAATAGGTCACCGGACGCAACCCTTTGGCATAAGTTAATCAAGTGTGTTAGTAAAATAAACAATAAACAAAAAATTAATTAATTAAAAAAAATAATAATAAAAAAAATAATAATAATTATCCTAAGTTATTGTAACCACGTATGTTAACCAAAGCAAATTATAGTAAGAAATCAGACTCACATACATGTTCGAACATCCTCCAAACAGAAAGGTGGTTTCTATGTTTCAGTGATGTGAGGTGCAACCAGCAGCCATTAGCTACAATACAGTTAGCCATCTTCTGCAACCACCTGTTCCTCGTAATAAGCCCGTGCTTCCTCCGGTGTTTTAAAGTCGAGGGATTGTCCCTTATGAGAAACCCGTAGGGTAGCTGGGTAGCGCAGGTGAAATTTTACTCCTTTCTTGTAGAGATCTTGTTTTACGCCGTTGAATTCTGCACGTTTCCTCGACAAGGCAGGGCTATAGTCTGGATACATCCTCAGTGTGGTCCCCTGGTAGGTGATTGAGTGTTGCCTTGCCCACTGAAGTAGTCGTTCCTTCTCTTGGCATCCTTGGAAGCAAATCACGAAGGGACGCGGTGTGTGGTTAGAGCTGCTGGGCTTCGCACCCACCCTGTGTGCTCGTTCCAGCACCGGGGCAGAATCAAACAGAGCGTTGCTGCTCGTGAACTCCATTAGCACTTTCGACATGAAGTTAGTTGTGTTCCCCACACCTTCGCTGCCTTCAGGAATGTTTATAATCCTCAAATTATTGCGGCGTGATCTATTTTCAAGGTCTTCAATACGATCCAAGAGTGCCACGTTTTGAGCTTTTAGAACTTCGACAGCAGATTCGGTTGCACATAGTTTATCAAAGTTGTCACCCGCAAGCGATTCAGACGCAGTTAGCCGTTGCTGCATAAGGCCCATAGTTTCTGATAGAGCGCTCACCGAAGCTTGTAATGGCACAAGCGATGCTTGAATTAAAGTAGAAATGTCTTCCTTCAAGCTTTCACGTTGTTTTGTTAGCTCCTGAACTAACTGTGTCATCGTGATTCCATCGCTTTTAGTAAGGTTAGCGTCAGAAGAGCTAGCGTCCGAAGAGTTAGCTTCTGAAGCCATGGTAGCTAACTTACTAGCAACGGTGTTCCGCGTGGTCATCGAGGAGGTTTCTTTTTTCTTCTTGGTAGCCATGAGCAGGTCCAAAGACGTCGAGCACTGTAACACTTATAGTTACTCCTGACTCATGGTGAAAAAAGTTAGTTTGGTCTCAAAAGTTACAGGTTGGGTCGGAGCTCTTCACACGCGCTTTCTACTCCACCATGGCCGAAACCGGAAGTCCTTCTTCAGACTTACGATTTTATCATATTTAATAAAAATATGA
>JBBPBX010041945.1:0-11211 GCA_038048925.1 Garcialebias charrua | reverse complement strand
ATATATATATATATATATATATATATATATATATATATATATATACTGTATTAAGAAATGAAGGGGATAAGGACAAGAATAAGAAAAGCACTGCTTATATTTTTACAAAACACTAACATTAAAAGAAAAATACATGTACTGTCCAGTTATTTTAAGAGACCATGAGTGTAACTGGTAACTGGTTGAACAGAGCTGCTTCTAGCCTCCTCACTGCTATTGTATTAGTCAGTGGTGGGATGTAACTAAGTACAAATACTTTGTTACTGTACTTAAGGATATTTTTCATGTATCTGTACTTTACTTAAGTAGAATTAAATGTGGGTACTTTTACTTTTACTGCACTACATTTTACATGAAGCATCTGTACTTTCTACTACACTACATTTCTATAATGTGTTGAGTTACAAGTTACATTCACGTTGCAACTTTTTGATTTGTCGTTAGTTTGAAAGTAACTGATGTTGAGAGGGGAGTTGGTCCACTGAATCACTGCAAAGTGGACAGGTAACATTAGACCTGCCTTCAAGAAGAGCTGGACCAATGATGTATATTCTTGTGTATAAGTCATTTAGCTGGGAGCACCCACAGCACCACTAACACACACAAAATGGATTCCACCACAAAGATTCATCCAGAAGATACACAACACCCATGGCTTTATTGAAATATTATTGAAAGACTATTGAAATATTATTGAAAGACTATTGAAAGACTGTTCAGTACAGCAGGACAGATTCTCTCTCCCTAAAGAGCCAGACATGGACTCAAAAACTTTGAAAACCAACTTCTTCTGAACTTGAACAAGAAATTCTTGCTGCAATATTAAAATGTGTCAGTTCATGGGATGTTAGGAGACAAGAGATTTCTCCAAATGTCTCGACACTCAGGTCCAAGTTTTGAAAATGTTGTCAGGAAGTTAAAGTATTGTTCATTGTTGATCCATTACAAGATTGACTAGACAATATTTTAACTAGAGTTGATGACAAACGAGTTGAAGTGATCTATTCCTTTGTTAGTTGTGTCTAATGCTCCTTTTTTCAAACAGACAACTTTTACTTAAATGTGTTTACTGCAGTTAAAATGACACATTGGTTTTATTTTGTGTTAAATAAAAACTTTCAAAGGTATAATCATTCCTCTTTCTTATTTTGCTTAATGGTATTTAACTCATCACTGAAATTCTGACACACAGAATCAAAAGTCCAAGTGTGAACTGTGTCACAGAGTAAACACAATAAAAACATGCATTATCTGCAGCATTGTTCATTAAAATGGCTCAACACTATTAATGTATTACAGAAAATATGCATACAGTACGCACACTTAATGGTATTGTAGACCATTGCATTAGTTAATACATTCAGCAAGTACTTTTACTTTAATACTTTAAGTATTTTTAAAAGCAAGTACTTATTTACTTTTACTTAAGTAAAAATATTAATATGGTACTTCTACTTTTACTAGAGTACATTTTTGTCTGTTTATTTGTACTTTTACTTAAGTACAGTGTTTGAGTACTTTCTCCACCAGGTATTATTACAGTATTTGGGTACCGTATTATGTGGGTTGTTCTCAGAAACATCCAGGCTGGACCAGAGGATCCCCTCATCATCACCTCCTGCCATGTCCTCCTTTACAGTGGAAGAAAAATGTTTAAGGGCTGCTACAAACAGGTTCATAAAACCATCTTTGTTGGTAAATGCAAATGCTTATTGTCAATTACCATGTGACGTGTGCTGCTGACCACTTGACCAGGTCACCCTTGTAAAAGAGATCTCCATCTCAACGGACTCTACCTGGAAAAATAAAGGTGATTGATTGATATAGCAGACATCTGGTGAATATAAAAGTTTATATTGTCTGATATTTAACAGGTTTGACTTCAGCTCAACTTTTGTACACAAGCTTGAGTTAAAAACATGAACATCTGATAATCATAATATTAACACATGAACATCTGATATTCATAATATTAACACAACACATGAACATCTGATAATCATAACATTAACACATAAACAACTGACAATCATTATATTAACACACGAACATCTGATAATCAAAATATTAATACATAAACACCTGAAAATCATAATATTAAACACATAACGTTTAGAAAACACTTTTGTAACATCTAGTTGAGAGCCATATCAGTCAGGAATAGTAATAAGCAAAGGTGGGCACCGCTAATTAAAAATTTAGTTCCACAATTTCTAAAACGCTTATTAATTTTTTTAGGTCCACAATTTCAAAAGCACAAATGTCTTATGAAAATTAGGGGAAGCTAATCTAATCCGCTATTTATATATTTCTATATTATATATATATATATATATATATATATATATATATATATATATATATATATATATATATATATATATATATATATATATATATATATATATATTTATATATAGCCGGCAGCGTTATCAATATTTGCACTACACTGCCAACTGAAAAGTAACAAAAATGATCCTAAAAGGATGAAATTACAAAAATCAAAGGATTTATTTAATACTTTACGTACATATATTCTATTCGGCCACGAAATTAACAAAAAATAGAATGATCTTTTAATCCCTAAAACCACGTTTAAATCTCAAATACACGGGTGTGTCGCCACCGCATTTATACATAAAGTAACCGACTCGCCGTCGAATGGTCGACACAAAACACACAATAAACTCCTCCGGCCACGTTAATTTGGCTTGAAACAGCGGGGTTCTCTACGGATTTCATTAGTAACCCAGCACTACCGGTGTAACAGGCAGACACAGTTAGCGTCTATAGGTAGTCAACAGATTTAATGAAAAGTAACTAAAATACATGAAACTAACGACTCGCCGTCGAATGGTCGACACAAAACCCTCAATAAACTCCTCCGGCCACGTTAATTTGGCTTGAAACAGCGGGGTTCTCTACGGATTTCATTAGTAACCCAGCACTACCGGTGTAACAGGCAGACACAGTTAGCGTCTATAGGTAGTCAACAGATTTAATGAAAAGTAACTAAAATACATAAAAATAACGACTCACCGTCGCGTGGTCGACACAAAACCCTCAATAAAATCATCCGGCCACGTTAATTTGGCTTGAAACAGCGGGGTTCTCTACGGATTTATCCAAGTACCCAGCACAAACAGTAGTCACAGTTCACCCGAGTTCACCTCTGAGTGACCCGGAAGTTGTCAAGATGGAATAGTCCATTTTTAGTAGGGGGATAAAGAAATCGACCGTTTTTTTTATTGCGTATTTAATGATCGTTTTCATCGTAACTATAATTATTTTTATGTTAAATGTACATTAACAAGCATGAGCAATGTTAGTGATGTAGGTGACTGCACGGGGCGAGGCGGGGCCGGGGCCACTGCTGAAATGGGACCCCCAGGCATTTACCTACATGGTAGAGCCGAGTCTGTTCTCAGCTCTGCCCCCCTCCCCCTCACACCCTTTCCTCCTCTGCTGTTTACGGTGGGGAAAAAGGTAAAAAACAAGCAGCATAAGAGCTTGTAAATAAGTTTATTGGTTTTTACTGATAGATAATTAGTTATTAGCGGTACTGCATTTTAAATAAAAATAGCACAAATCCGCTTATGAATTATAAAAGTTAGTCAATTCACAAAAACGCTGACAAAAAGTTTAGGTCCACTGTAAGCGGAATAGCGCTTTAGCGCTCTCTAGCGGTCTGTGCCCACCACTGGTAATAAGCATTAGATAAAGAAACACCACAAAGTTCATAAGCACAGCTTGTAACTAGCTACTGTGTGACTGACCGCAACACACGACACCACGTCACGCACACAGATGAGATCAGCTCAAACTTTGCTCATGTGCGCTTATTAAACAACTCACTAATTATTACTTGCTTACCTGTGTAAAAAGGCACCATTAATAATTACTGCTGTTCAATGTCGCTAGTTGCGTGTGATCAGCTCTGACTGTGTAAACAGAGAGTCCCCCACTCCCCCTCCCTCCTCGGCAGTCAAACCGGAAACACGCTGGCGAACGCAGCGATCACGAGACAAGTCCAGGCTCAAGGGCGATGGAAAATGCAACCTGTACAGTCCAATAGTTTTGGACAGGTGGGACATAAACTGCGCATGCGCCAATGCTAGTTATAATTAGATTCAATGGAAAAGCCGCAGGCGGCGCCCAGCGGGGAACCGGAAGTACGTCACAATCAGAAAACGTTTTTTGAAACAAACAATCATTACTCATAAAATATTTATCCTACACAACTAAAAACATATATGCATACATTTCAAAATGTTTTTATTTTCTTATTTCATTTTTATAAAAAAAAATTAAATCTTCAAATGGTGAAGAGCTGCAGTTCCAAGGAGGGGCGGCGCCCCTAGCGCCCTCTAGTGGCGGCCACCCCTGCTGTGCAGCGCTTTGGGGCCCCTCATAGGGGGCTGGAAAGTGCTATATAAGTAAGCTCCATTTACCATTAAATGTAAAAAACTAAGCACTCTATTGTACCTGCTATTCACTGGACACAACGACACACAACTCACTTGTTGTACCAGTAGCTCGCAGATGTTTTACCTTTTATGTATTTTACATGGTCTAGTTCTAGGAGCTAATGCTAAAAACAACAGCAGTAGGTAGGAGCCGGACGTGATCGACGTGGCTTAAATTTTAACGGAAGTACGTCACCACTACCCGTGGCATATAGTCTATTGGTAGAGCTATTGTGTCTCAATGAGGTCACCAAAGCAAATCCTGGCTCGGGGCCTTTCTGGGTGGAACTTAAAGTGAAACTAAACCCAGATTGAGACGGTAACTCCTCCTTCCAAAATCTCCCTGAAAATGGGCGTGTCGAGAGACAAGGAGGGTGGAGGTAGAGTTGTGCTTTTGTTCACGCCTCCACCTGCAACAACCTAAAACAAATTAAACCTCTAGCCAACAACATACACCAAGCAACAACAAAGAATAAACATGTAGATGTATTTATCTATTCCACCCATTCCATCCAAAACCAAAGGCCTAAAAAAATGAAAATGAAAATAAAAATAAAACCGCTTGTCAGGAGTGAAATGCAGCATTTCCATATAAGGTATGCACTTCTCATCTCTGCAGGGGATTGGCTCTGCTTGAACCACCTGTGTGACATCACACATGAGCAGACATGTCACACATGAGCGTTTGCACAAATAAGAAAATTAAGGTGTAATCCACCAGTTCAACCCATAGAACTACCGTAAACACATTTTTAGACCAAATATTGCCAAATATTGCCAATTTACACAGATATGCACAATTATGTGAGAATAAACACAGCCATAGTGCTAGATAACATTTTAAACACATTCTAGGGAGTTTATCAGCTAAAAAAAGTTAATTTTGGGTTTAGTCGCACTTTAAATGTTCACTCTGTGCTGCATGATTTTCTCTGGGTACTCCGGTTTCCTCCCACAGACCAAAAACATGCATGTTAGGCTGATTGGTAACTCTAAAGAACAACAGTTCTGGGATGAGGTAGAAAAAAAGAAATGAAACAGAGTGCAGCTCCTAAGGCTTTACAGCAGCCACAATACAAAGAGCAATCCCCAAGACCATCAGAGCAACAGTACAGTGACCAAGAACCTAAGAAACTTCAGACTCCTGTAACAACCTCAACACCCCAGAATTGGGGCAAATTCATGCCCCCTGAGAAACATGCCAAACTCACACCTGAAGAGAAGAAAGCCCTCCGTGAATCCCACACGAAAGGAAGCTGAGAGCCAGCCAAGTCAGTGTTTTTTAACCTTTTTTGAGCCAAGGCACAGTGTTTTCATTGAAAAAAATCACGAGGTACACCACCAACCAAAATTGTAAACAAAGATACTGTGTATCCACCTATATTAAATATATAGTCATTCTTATCAAAGTGTCTTGAATAGGAATGAAATAAACAGCTTCTCACCCCATACCAAGCACAACGGAGTCGGTGCCGTTGCGTTCCCGGTAAAAGTAAATCCAAACGAAATGTAACTCTCACTGTACTGTCTCATTTGCTGACACGCCTACTGAATTTATTGACAGGTCGGGTGGGGGAAAAAAGGCGAGAGCCAGCAGCTTCTGCCGCACCGGTGTTCTGTGTTTATATGTTAATAAAAGTTTTAAAAAATAAACTAAAAACAGGGAGCACTGGTCCTGAAACCCATACATCAGACAGGAAATCTGCAGAAACTTGCACAGCCACGTTGGACCAGAGTTTAATTCGTTCGTGACAAATTCATTCATTTCCTCATCATTTCAGTCATGGAGTCAGCGGAGAAGGAAGTGATCACTTGACTTTTGGCAAAAACAAAACAAAAGAAAAGGCCAGATCAGGGATGAAGAAGGGAAATTTAATATATTTGTGTCGCATACAAAACAGTCCGGTACCGGGCAGTTTATTGTGCGACAACGCGCTTGCGTTCGCTGTCGTAAAATTTGAGCTTTGCGCGTACATGCCCTGCGGGGATACGCATGTGCCTCTGCATACGAACAGCGTAGAGTGGCGTACGGCCGAACGCAGATAATTAATTTGTTTTCAAAAAATCTTTTTAGACCAGTTGAGTGAAATTGGATAATTTTCTCGGCACACCTGGCAATCACTCGCGGCACACTAGTGTCCCACGGAACAGTGGTTGAAAAACATTGAGCTAAGTAATGGATGAAAGGCAGTGGGTCACCCTGGAAAACACCTACAGTATTGGAATGGGGATGAGATCTACACTAAGGTGGACGGAGAACCCTACCTGACAGACTAGAGGTGTCTAAGAACCGCAAAAGCCTAAAGACAATAGGATAGCTCACGGTTCAATTGGCTAACGGAACTGTAGAAAAAAATGCCTTTTGGGATATGGCACAGAATTGTATGGGTAAAAGGACCCTATAACCTTATTACAATAAGAGACTTAGAAGAATTGGGTAAGCCAAAGAAAGATTGTTGTGCGCTAAATAGACATATGGATAAGCTCAAGTCAAGGTTAGTGAAAATAGTGTCCACTCATGAAAAATATGAAGTTGAAGGCTGGTATAAACCTGTAGACATCGACCTGAGTGAAATGTCTGTGTTGGATACTTGGGACATTTTTGACGAAGAGGAGGACTCCAGTAATGCTGAAGATCCCGTGTCATAGCACAAAGAGGTGATTGACTTGGACAACGAAGAAGATGTCTTGAGTGTGGATACAACTAAAGATGACTGGCTGGAGACTGAACAAGGGCATAGTCCGATTTCAAGGAGGAGGTGTCAAGTAAAGTCACAGTTTCAGTGAAATCGGCCTGTCGGACTCTGGCACCGTCACTGTCCAGAGAGGTCAGAAAGTGAAGAGACTACAGGTTGAATAGACTGCATAAGTTGTGTGTGTGTTTGCACAGGCCAGTCCAAGCCCAACTCTCTGCTTCTCCCAGTATCAATAATGCTTCTTTGTGTCTATGGAAAGTTGGGAAGTCATATGATGAGGACTCTCTACTTGTCTCTGGCACCAGGCAATTGTATGAAAAACAACTTATGGGAAATGTTTTTATAGTCACGGAACTGGATAGGTCGTTTTGAGTTTGAAGCAGGTGAAGAAGAAGGTACTTCCAGGGAGATGACACTGTGGTCCGAGACACCCAGGTCATATACAGATAAGTTATTGATGAGTACAGTGTCTGTTCTGTTCAGCTGGTTCTGTTCAGCTCTGCTCTGACTAGTCGTCAGCTCGTCGGGGCGGAGCCACAGATTTTCAGGTCTCATCTTTATTCGTTATTTAAATCATCACATCGCATCTATTTATTTATTTATTTATTCATTTCATTTCCATTAAAAACACAAATACAATTTCCGCCCCCCCCCAAAAAAAACATCAATCAGGCATTTGTAACCCAGTCCATTTTGGTTTTTGTATTTCCTCAATTTTATGCTTTCACCTTGTCCACTGTTTTGGGACTAAGTGTGAAATCTCATGAGATTTTGTGAGATTTGAGTTTCATAGAAAAACATGGCTCCTCCCATCATTTGGGAGAGCAGGTGTGTGTGACTGAGGAAGTTCAGAGCTGCTGCAGGTGGGCATTAAACAATTTTAGATGAATTTATTTTTGGACTGTCATATACTTACTGGTATGCTTCTCAGCTTTTAGATGTCTCTAAGCAGTGAGAAACTGCTGTTTTGTGCTTAAAAGACCAGAAACAAGCAAACTGGTGAGTGTTTATATTGTTTGTAGCATGCCAATGCTGGCATTAGCATGCTAAAGCAATTGTTTGTTGGCTTATGGCCTTTAAATATAAATGGTCAAATGCTATTTAATGGATTAAATGGTTATGTTGTACTTTTGTGCCATCTTTAACATTTAATCATACAGTGACTATGAATGTGAAGAGTACTCTATTTAGAAATTGTTTGTGTATTTATATTATGATAAACAATTTAGAAAAGTAAATCATGTACATGTAGATCATCAATACATTTATCCTATGTATTTGTAAAACTATTTATGGTATGGTATTGATAGTGATTTTGATATTAATACTAGAAAATGATGTTAACTTGATCCTGTTGTACAGGCCAGGTTTCTATGAGGGAGGCCAGATTTCCTATGATGGAGGCCAGGTTTCCCATGATGGCGAGCTACCACTAGGCTTCAGGCCCAAAGAACCCGGAGCCAGAACCTGAGTTGTCTTGTGCGGTAGGAGATGCTGTGGCCTGCTCCCTACACACACACCCAAAAACCTTTACAAGCGCTAAAGGCTCCTGAACATTTATTTGGTCTTCATTGACTACATTTAAACCCCTCAATCTTATCTGGACTATTGCCCTGGCCTTGGTATTTCATGAACTGTGGGATTAATACAAGCATTTGGATTTAGTCTAGATAATTTGGGAGATCTGTTCATCTGGTGAAACATGTTTATTGGTATAATGAATGGATTGATGACATTGATGACAGTTGTTTTTGTTTTGTTTTTGTACATATTGTAAATACTGTATCATATTTAATACAAAGCACCTTATGCACTGATTTTCTGTCCTTGTGTTCTTAAATACAAATGCAACCATGACCCTTCATGAGGCGAACATTAGAACCTTCTGATAACTGGCCTGCTACTAATACTTTTGAGTGATCACCACTTTGTCTGATCTTTAGCATTTACATCATATATGCTACAATATTTTATGGCGAGCTAGCCAGGAGGGTTATTTGGTTGTTTAATCTGTATTTTTGGTTCATTTGGCTATCTTGCATAATGGATGTGTTTTTGCAATGTGGTATTAAAATCCCAAATGCTGTCTTGGTAGAGGGCATATCAGTAAGTGACAGTAAGGATGAAGTTTTTGACTTTTTAAAACAGTATGGCAAAATTAATAGATTTGAAATAATTTCTGAACCTGACTCTGAATTTCATGAGTCACTAGTGGTCGAATTTTGTTCCAGTGCCGCTTTAGAAATGTTACGGCCTGAGTTACCATACACTTTTGAATTAGAAGATCACACTGGTTCTTTTTGTATTTCTGATTTACCTACTGTCTGCACTACACGTGCTGTGCAAAGCAGAACCTCATCATGTCTATCTGATCTGCAGAACTTGGCTAAACTGACTGGTTTGGATTATGGTGAAGTACTAACAGCAATGATGACTCAGATTGGTCTCTCTATTGCTGCACTCAAACCTGCTGTTCCGGTGAAAGAGCAACCCACTGATAGTGAGGCTGTTGTGTCCCCACCAGTACCATCAATGAGCAACCCATCACCTGTCCCACCATCAGTCACAAGTTGGTCAGTTCCACCAACCACTGTCCCAATTTCAGGCAGTGAACCACAGCAACGATCTAGTTCCACTTCACAGCCAACACCAAGACGATCCACTGCCAGCATAAATCTCCATCCACCCGAGGTCCAGCGCTATGTCGTGGAGCACATTGTAAAGAATGAAGACAGTTCTACACATCATCAACGGCTCAGAATGTTTTCAGGGCGTGCGCCTAGACCAAACCATGAAGCAGACTTTGAAACATGGAGGTCTGGAGTGGAATTGTTACTGAAGGACCCGGCTGTGTCTGATCTCCAGCGTTCGAGAAGGATAGTGGACAGTCTCTTGCCGCCAGCTGGTGATATAGTCAAGCACCTAAGTCCTGACACACTGCCCACTGTGTACTTGGAGACACTTGATTCTGCATATGCAACAGTGCAGGATGGTGATGAACTGTTTGCTAAATTTATGGATACTTTCCAAGATGTCGGAGAAAAACCATCGGCCTACCTTCAACGGCTCCAAGTTACACTGAATTCTGCAATGAAAAGAGGGGGTGTGGCAGAGGCTGACGTCAACCGTCAATTATTACAACAGTTCTGTCGTGGGTGCTGGGACGACAACTTAATCGCAGAGCTTCAATTGAAACAGAAAAAAGTAAAGCCACCTAACTTTGCTGAACTGTTGCTCCTTTTACGTACAGAAGAAGACCAGGAAGCAGCAAAAGCCCTGCGCATGAAACAGCACCTGGGGTCTACAAAGCAGAAAGCTACGACCCATTCTCAGTTTGCCCATAGTAATGGTGAAGAAAAGGGAACTTTAGCTGCCCTGACCAGCACCACGGAGAGACTGGCCCAACAGCTAGCTGACGTCCAGCAACAGCTAGCCTTGCTGACTGCTCACCAGCCTAACACCTCTTACCACAAGACTCAGACTTTCAGGCAGCACCCTGGTAAACCTGAGAAAAATTTGGCATCATCATCCCGCAGAACCACATCTCAGCCCAAACCAGGCTACTGCTTCAGATGTGGTGAAGATGGTCACATGAGACCACAGTGCCAGAACGAACCCAATCCAACCCTTGTTGCCAAGAAGAAAAAGCAACATGCCCAGAAGCAACAAACCTCCTTTCGTCAAAATAATTTAAACTAAGTCCGGTGCCTTTTGAGGGACAAAGAGGTGCCAGGGATCAAATTTGTCCCAGGAATAGAAAAAAAGTCACTCGGTGTGCAGAACAGTTAATAGAAAAGAGAGTTCCAGACCAAATACCAAAGGGGCTCATTGGCTCAAAATGTTCTGCCATCCTGAACATTTCTGGATCCAACTGTAACTGTCTACTGGACACAGGCTCACAGGTGACCACCATTCCTGTTTCTTTTTATAACGACAACCTTTCTGACCAACCTGTGAAGCCATTGAACAACCTGCTTGAAGTGGAAGGGGCTGCAGGACAATCTGTGCCTTATCTGGGCTATGTTGAACTCCAGTTGACTTTCCCTAAA